>CAKNXH010062897.1:0-63591 GCA_932178445.1 Andricus quercusramuli | reverse complement strand
AGATAGATAGACAGCTAATTATATTATATAATATTATATATAATATATGATAATATAATAAAAAATATTTAATATAAATAAAATATAAAATATAATAATATATAGTATATATATATATATTATATAATTAATTATATTATAATTTTTCATTTATTTATATTTTATTTTGTTATCCCTCACAGCAAAATCGGGATATAATCGGGATATCCGTGGCATATTCCAAGGATATCGACATTCCCGCCCCGTACGGTATCCACTCAATGTCCAATGCGGGATATACACAATTTTGGCAATGGAATCAAATATTTCTGAAATATATATGAATTAAAATATGTAGAATGCCTGAAAACATAAAGATTCACAAACATCCAATTGACAAAAAACCACGTTATACAAATCTCGAATATTCGCTTTCTTTTAAATTCCATCTCAGTATACTTATAAAAAAATTATTACCGTAATTAATAATAAGTTATGTTCATGGACAATAACAGCTTACAATAAAAAACAAGCCACTTACTGAAAAATTTAAAATTTGGCTGTTATTCTATCTGTAATCGCTCTAAATTGCGCACTTTAGAGATTGCACTTTCCATCAAAATCAGTTTTTATGATAAAAAACAAATTAATATGTACCGCGTTGATTTATATAATATAAATTGGAATAGATTATAATCTAGCACGAATATTCAAGAAATTGTTGACTTTTGTTAAAGCGTAACTTATTAGTGCGCGACAGTTTTCGCACACTGACAGATAAATAAGATATCACGCCGATATCTCATGCTTCGAGGGATTATGATTATATTACAATATTATTTTATTGGTAAAATGTCATCTTTTTTGTTCGAAAATATAAGTATTTTGTTGAAAATTCGTCCGTTTGGATTCGAAATGCATCTTGTATGGTAGAAAGTCATCTTTATTGGTTGGCAATTCGACCGTCTCACAGTGGGGCCAAATGAAAAAAAGCTGGACAAAAGTCCCAAAAATGAAGATTTTTAATGGGGATTTTCGATCTAGGATCAGCTACAGTATACCCTAGGGAAATATAATTCACTCATATTAGACCCCCAACTTGATTACAGCAGTGTAAATATTAGTTGAAACGTAGCGTTCGTGCGCGCAGTTAGTGTCACAGTACGAAGGAGCCAAAGTAGACGTGAGTTTCTGACTGAGCCAGGACTTTTGTAAATGATATTTCCATTCAGATAAAATGGAATCAATTTCTATGAGTAAGTAAAATATTATGAACATTTTCACATTTCCATCGTATCAAGCAAAAAATTATGGGAAGGAGAGTAAGAGCATGTGATTTTCAACTAGAGCAATAAAAAAATTGGTCTTTTCAAAGTGGAAAAGTAAAATGTTAAGCATTGTTAAGTCTTAAAAACGATTAGAGGTTGTAGATTAAGGTATTACAAATCGAAATTTCAACTGCACATATTTGCACGAATAATTTAAATCGAATTTTTTGTTGAAAAAAATATACGTTGCGTGAATAACGCACGTTGTTATAGTATGCTAGTATATAGAAATAATTTGATTCTCTTGTTCATGTACATTCGTTGAGTGCTTACATACGAGGATGATTCATACTCTAAGTGAAAATTTTACATAAAATAGGATATATAGTAAACTTTGGAAATCCTAACCTCACTTCACAAGTGACGACAGCCAGAAAAGAATTTATGAACATTTGTCGAATGCTATATGATGAATATCGCGGAAAATGTTTGAAAACTGTATTTTGTCGTGCTTACAAGGTATACATGGCACTTTATAGTTATTCACAAAATTTATTTCGTTGAGATTCATATCTCATTGACAGTTGATTTAGTGCTCGGCCTGATGCTGCCATCTTTGAATAGTGTTGCATCATGATCCTCATTTTAGAGCATACAAGTCGGCCAAAAATGTATATATCATATCCTATTTTTCCCAGTACCTCAATTTTTTAGTGAAAATTGACTTATGATATGCAGCTTCGAGAGGGTTGCTAATGGTATTCAATTGAAAAAGTTTTTTATGAAGAAAACACATTCAATATTTGTTCGCATTAGAAAATATGAATGGATGATATCAATATTATTATTATTAATATTGAAATTGTCTGTTAGATCTTGAACAGCATCCATGTACATTTTAAAAATCTAGCCCGCCATATTGGATCCGCCATTTTGAATTTTGCAATTCTGAGTTCAAATTCGTAATCACCGACCCACAGTGGGGCCAAACCAAAAAAACCCGGACGAAAGTCCAAAAAGTCTAGTAATCATCTTGAAATTTATGACTCTTAGGTTTTCGGGGTCGCTGATCATGAATCTGAACTCAGAATTGCATAATTCGAAATGGCGTATCCAATATGGCGGGATCGATTTTCAAAATGAACATGGATTCTGCTCAAGATCAGTATATAAGTGTTTTCTGGGTCGCTTATCACGAATCTGAGCCCAGAATTGCAAAATTCAAAATGGAGGATCCAATATGGCGGGCTAGATTTTTAAAATGTACATGGATTCTGTTCAAGATCAGTATATAAGTGTTTTCGGGGTCGCGTCTAGTTGAAAATGCATCTTTGCATGTTACAAATTAAATATTTTTGTTGAAAATTTAAATGCCTTCAAAAAAATTTGTCTGCTTGGTTGAAAATGCATCTTCAGTAGTTGCAAATTCAATAATTTTGTTAAAAATGTAATTATTTGGTTGAAAAATCAACAATTTTGTTAAAGTCGTCTTTTTTGGTCGAAAATTTAACTGTTTTGTTAAAAATTCTTTCTTTTCGATCAGCTCTATCAGATTCTAAAAAAGATGGCCAATCCTTATTGCTATGAGGTTCTATCTGCGAAATTTCGCCGCTGGCGGTGCGGCGCGGCGCTTCTCGCACGTGGTCCTTCTTCAACATGCAGCTGAACGGGAAATTGTTTCAAAAACAATAATATTTTATATAATGTAAGTCTAAAATGTTTGCAAAAGTTCAAATATTAAAAACGGCCAGTTTGTTTGCGAGAAACGTTTTCTTCCTGAAAATATTGCTTGGAAAAGGGAAGTGAAGGGTCGTGCGTGAAATGTTGTAGCATCGTTATGCGTATAAATAATAATTAATAAACTGTACTTGAATTTCTTTTTGTACAGGGTGTTTTTTTGGTTTAAGAAATAAGGGGTTTTTTCCACGGAGGCTTATTTTGAATTAATCGTTGAAATAATTTGAAACATCGAGTTCGCATTTAGGTTCTCGATCAATCAGATTTGCCATAAACCAACAAGGTAACTAGAATTGAACCCTATGTAAAATATTAATTCCGCGATTAATTCAAAACAGGCCTCCGTGAACTGGTAACCTAAGTAAATAATTAATAAAAGATAAATAAAATGTTGAGAAACGTAGAATGAATGTGAAATCCGTCTTTAGCCAACGGCTAACATTACTTTGAGGAGGGGGGGGGGGGTAGCCCAGAATTGGTGTCGTAGTTTATGGACGGCCCCTACAGTTGATGTAATGAACCCTACAGTAGATAATCATTAATCAGAAATCAAAAATATACGTAAAACAATTAGTTTTCATTTAAATTTATTAACGCGAACAGTATCCTAATAAGCAGGTCAATTAAATTAACTATTTTACATACAACAGTATTTTATAATATATTTAACATTTCTTTTCAGCTGCATGTGGCAACAAGATAAGCCCGGTCACATATTTCTGCAATAAGGGTAAAACTAATCCAGACGGAACACCAAAACTTACACCTGATTGCACCGGCTACGTTTGCAACTACTGAATTCTAAAAAAGAACTTACTACTTTTAATTGTATATTCAAGACAGCTGTGCCAGATGCACTATAATAAAATTTAGATTCTGAAAAAAATATAACTGTATACTTAACTCTTGAGATAAGCACGGTTTCGGGCATTGCCTTCAGCATATCTCAAGGGAATCCAAATGTAAACAGTCAGTGTCGTGTGAACCATTTCCTAATAATGCGCAATATACGCGCATGAGTACCCGCGCAATGCTTTTGTTCCTACGCTGCTGGTGTTTTACGCATCATTTGGCATTTAGTGAGCAATTCTAAGAATAGCATATGTTGAGGGTGCTTATCTCATGAGACGAGTGTAGTTCTTCTCTGAAATTATGCAACGACCCCCCCCCCCCCCTTCCCCTGAGAATAGTTTTAAAATTGTAACTACATTCCTCAATTAAGAACAGAGCGAGTCAAAGAACATTGCCAATAATTAAAAATGATGTTTCTCATTGACATTATGTATTTTTATTTTTAAATTATCAACAGAGAAGGGGTTAGTTTTGTGTGAAATTTGACCCCCCCTGTTTTTGTCAAATGTCCACGTTTTGAGACCCCCTGAATCCAAAAAACAGGTTTTCGCGAATGTGTCTGCCTGACAGTGTGTCTGCCTGTCTGCGTGTCTGTGTCTGTATCTGTAGATATTCAATCTGTTAGCACGATAAATTTCGGAAGAATTTAAATATTGAATTGGGCTTTGGTATACTCTTCAAGTGTCCTAAAATGAAGGTACAAGTTCATTAGCCTGCCATTTTGGATAAAAATTTTTAAAGTGAGCGCATTTAAAAAATTTTTAAGACCACTTTTTTTAAATTCAAAAATTCTATGTACGGTTATAAGTAGTACTCGGAAAGACGAAAAATATATCCTGATGGCTTTTTTTGATACAGACAAATTACCGGAGTTACAGCATTCACAAAATTAAAAAAAAAAAAATTAACATTTTAAGCCAAACAACGCACGATATAAAAAAATGTTTGAGGAAAAAAAGTGTTGCATTTTGAACACCCTACAAGATTATCATAACAGCTTTCAAATTTTCTTGAAAAATCAAAAATTCAAATTTTGACCGCTCAAAAAAATAATGAAAAATCAAAAATTACATTTTTTGGTCAAACTATACAAGATAAGAAAAAAGATTATTCGTGAAAAGTTGGACATTCAAAAAAGATCTATAAATTTGTTGGGAATAACTTTTTTATAGCACGCGTAGTTGTGTTTTATTCGCAAAAACCTACATTGAAAATAGAAAAATTGAATTTTTAGAAAAACGAAAAAAGATACGAAAAAAATAAATAGATAAATTTTGTTCACAAAAAAAGAGCTACAAATTTTTCATTGATTTTTTCGAAAACGGCATAAGGTGCGAAAAAAAAATTATTGAAAAAAAGTTGTTCACCCAAAAATGATCTAAACATTTGTTAGATAGATAAACGTTTATTTTTCAGTCTGCTGGCCTTAAAGAATTGACTTGCTTACACATCCATTTTTTACAGAATTTTCTTAAAACTAACCCTTAAAAACTAACATCCATCCATTCCTTATCTCTAAGCCGCACGCTCGTATCGCCTTGCCTTCCTTGCTTCGCCTCGCTCGCATATCCCTACTTTTTCGCATTGCCTCGCTTGCCAACCTCTGTTTTCGCTCTAATACCTACTACTTATCTACTATTTACAATATTTACATGTTACTTATATCTACTTTCTCTCCTATTTACAATCTTTCCTTCTCCACTCCTCTTCCTCCTTCCTTCTCTTCATCTCCATCTTACCCAACACTCCCTTCACCCATGCTACTGCCCTTTTTTCCCCCTTTTCATGCAACAATACCTCCATGCTTATCTCACTTCTTTCCACCTCCACGCACTCCTCCAACCAGTGCTCCACTCTTGCATCCCCCTTTCCACACAGTTCACACATCCTCTGCTCTCGCGAGAGCCAGCACCTATTGAAACCCTCCATGCACCCACGCCTCATCCTCGCTATAAGCTCCTGACTTCCTTTCTCTCCTTTCTCACATAAATATTGCGCTCTTGCACTTGGCATTATCCACACATAGTGCCCGTTGAATCTTGACTCTCTTATTCTCTCTTCCCCTTCTGTCTTCTCTCTCTCCATGCCGTTTTGCTTAACCACGTCATAAACCTTCCTTCCTTCCTCGTGCATCCTTCTCACTTCATCCATCTGCAGTCCATTCATTCTAAAATACCTTTCCCTCTCAGCCTCCATCTTCCCACCCCCTCCCCTGTTCTCCTTTTCCCACCAACACACCCTAACTAGCCCACTTCCCCCCTCTTCCAAAAATTTCTCCTCATATCTACACGCCCGGCTCCCTGCTAGAATTCCTACACTCGTTCTCCCCGTCTCCCTCCTGACAATATAATTAGGCGTGCTCCTTACCAACCCCAGGGTCCACTTTACATACCTCTCCTGCGTTCTATTAACCTCTTCACATTCCTTCCACCCCCACACTTCTACCCCATACAATAGCACACTCATCACTAGTGAATCAAACAATTTCATTCTCCATCCAAAATCATCTGCGAATAACTTCTTTCCCAACCCCCACACCTGCCTCATCACTACATTTGCCCTCCTCACTCTCTCTTTTATGTGACCATCCACTCCCCCATTCCTTCGAAACACGAAGCCCAAGTACACAAACTCTTTCACCTCCTGCACCTCCTTTCCCTTCCACTTCCACTCCCTTCCCTTATCCCTTCCCCCTCCTTTTCTGAACACCATAACCTTGAAATTTTCCACATTCAGCTCTAACCCCTTTTTATCCAGGTATCTTCTCAACCTCTTCATCATCTCCTTTAAGGCCTCCTCGCTGCTTGCCAGCAACACTATGTCATCTGCATACGCTAGTGACCAAATTCTAACCCCTCCTATCCTGACTCCTCCTACCACCCCGGCCTCCAGCTTACTTTCCATATCCGCAATTAAAATCGCAAAAAGCGTTGGGCTAAGTGGACACCCTTGCCTTAACCCCCTATCCATCCAGAATCCCTCCGAAATCCCCTCCCCTCCTCTTACCTTGTCTTTGGTCACTTCATATATCTCCCTTACCCTTTCAGTTAGGCCCCTCTCTACTCCCCTATCCTCCATCGCCTCCCACAACCTCTCCCTATCCACCGATGAAAACGCGCCTTTGAGATCCACAAAAAACGCGTACACTCTCGCCCCCTTCTTCGCTAATTCTCTATCTACCACGTGCAGCAGCACGTAAATATTGTCGATAGTACTCCTACCCGCCCTAAATCCCGCCTGCGTCTCCGGCAATATTCCTTTCCCCTCGACATCCTTCCGCAGTCTCTCTGCCACCACCATCGCGTATACTTTATACGCCGTATTCATTAGCGTAATCCCTCTATAATTTTCCTGCATATCTCTATCCCCTTTCTTATACAGTGGCACTATTAAGCCTTCTCTCCACCCTCCTGGGAATCCCTCACCCCTCCAAACTTTCTTCACTACCTCCTTCAGCCTCTCCCTAACCTCTTGTGTACTAAACAGCCATGCTTCGTTCTCTAACCCATCCAGCCCTACTGCTTTTGACCTTTTCAACTTCCTTATCTGCTTCTCTATCTCCTGGTCATTCAACTCCTCCATCTCTGCCTCCCCCGTTCTTCTACTTCCCCCATCCGTCTTCCTTGAATCTGAGCCCTGGAACGATTCTTTAAAAAATTCCCTCCACTCCTCACTCCCTATCTTCTCGCTGACCCCCACCCTACGCTTCCTAAACCTATTTATTATCTTCCAGACGTCCCCCTCCATCTTAACATTTGCTAACTCCTCTTCCAGCTCTTTCTCCTTTTCGTGTTCTTTCTTCTTACACATCAATCTAAACCCCTTCCTCGTTTCTACGTACTCCTCCCTTCTCGCATTACCCTCTTTCCACTTCTTGTACTTCCTCTTCACCTTCCTTTTCATCTTTTTACATTCCCTATCCCACCATGGCTTCAACATTCCTTTCTTCTTATTTCTAAATACCATCTTTTGCACACACCCTTTCACCTTCTCTTTCAGATCCTCCCATATCTCTTCCACAGACTCCCCTCCAAAGCGTACATTTCCTAGCTGCTCCTGATACTTCTCTATCGCCTCCCTCGTCCAGGTCACCCTCTGCCCTATCGAGACTTCTTCCCCGCCTTGTCTTCCTCCACCCTCACCTCTTATCCACAGACTTAATGGCTGATGGTCTGGTTCCACCCTCCCCTCTACTGCGATTTGTTCCGTCTCCTCCCATCCCTGCATATTCATTACCACATAGTCTATCACCGATACCCCCACCTTACTTACATATGTGTATTCTCCCTCTTCGTCCCCATTAGCCATACCATTCGCCACTGCTTACCCTCTTTCCTCCATCCAGTCCCTTAGAATCTCTCCCTCCTTATTTATTATCTTATCCTTCGAATTCCTTTTGAAGCTCTCCCCTTCCCTGTAAAGGCCCCCTTCCCTTCCCATCCTCGCATTAAAATCCCCACCCAGTATCACCATACCCTCCTCTCTTTCGCCTAGCAATTCTTCCACCCTTTCTTTAATTCTTTCCATCCCATCCTTATTGTACACTGTCACAAACTTACACGCTATCCCTCCTATTTTTACTTCCCTCATTTGCACTCCCTCCCTCTCTTTCTCTCCATGAACTTCTTCCTCTAATCCATCTCTAACCCCCGTTATAATTCCCCCACTAGCCCTTCCTTCTTTCTTCACTCTGACCGCCTCCTGGAGTCTCCACTTGAACCCCCTTCGCAGCCTTGGCTCTATTCTGTCCCATTCCTTTCTTTCTACCCACGTCTCTACCAGTCCCACAACATCAAATTCTTGTACATACCTCCAGAACTCCTCATCCTTCTTCCTTATCCCTGCTACTTTCCAATACAACACCTTCACTACTCCTCTATCCTGTACTACCCCCACCCCCTACTGCCTACGAAACAAATTCCCCTGCACTTCCTTCAACACCTCTTTCTCCTCATCCCACACCCACATTTTCTCGTCTATTTTTATTTTTCTATATCCTACCTTCGCCGATCTCCCTTCACTCTTCTCCCATCTAGCCCTGTCGTTCAGCAGTCTCTGCAAATCCCTTTCCTTTCTCGTTAAATCGTGATCGATGAAAACTCTCTTATCCTTTATCCTATTTTTATTTCTCATTACCCCTAACTTTTCTTCCCTGCTCTCCATCTCCACAACCGCCACTTCCTTGTCCTTTCTCCCCTCCAACTTAACTTTCCCTATCCTGCCTTTAACCCACCCTATGCTCTGTAGCAGCGCTTCCACACGCTCTCTTTCTTCCCTGCTCTTTAGCTTCAACCCTTTTACTACAATATTATTCCTCCTGTCTGCCTTCTCTTTTCTCTCCATCTCAACTCCATTGCCCTTAACCTTTCCCTATCCGCCCTCTCCTCCTTCTCACTCCTACGTTCTCCCACTTTCTCTTCTATCAGATTTTCTACCCTCTCCCAAATACCTTTAATCTCGCTCCCCCCACCTCCGCCTCCTCCTTCCATTTCCGTCCTGCCCTCCATCTTCTCAAGCCTTTTTTCCGTCCTTTCCTTCCACACCCTATTTTCCTCTTCCATCTGCTTTATTTTACTTTCTTTTTCATTCCTTTCCCTCTCTAACGACTCTACTCTCTCCCTCATCTCTTTCATCTCCTTTTCCCATTTCTCATCTCTAATTCTCAATTCCTCCCTCAGCCCCCTGATCTCGCTTATCAGCATACCGAGAGCCTCCTTCTCCACATTTTCCCCCATTTTTTTGGGGGGTGTCCTACTGGTTCTCCCGCTTTTTTTAAACGGACTCTCTACCACGCTTTTGTCCGGACTCTCTTGGCTGTCTCTTTTCCTCTTTAAGAGCTCCTCCCCGTCACTTGCGCTCGACGTTCTCTCCCACACCTTCTCTCTTCCTTCGTTCCCACTGTCCCGCTTTCTCCCACTCCCTGACGCGCTACTAGACACTGAGCCACGCGCTGTTGGCTGCCGTGGCACGTGGAAAATTTTCTCCCCGTCACCGTCACTACCAGTACTCTCACTACCAACCTCCCGCTCTGCCGCCGGTAACTGGGACCTCTCCATGCAGTACCCTCTGCAACCGCCAGATGTCTCTGCAGAATGCTGTCTATTGCCGCCAAATTTTCCTTTATTTCCCTTTTTTTTTTTTTTTTTCTGTTCCTCACAGCCCTTGCAGACACCCCTTTCCCTCACTTAACATCCCCCCAAATTTTCGAGCTCCACCCTTGACCCTCGCAGGCCCAAGACTCCTGACCACAAATTCCCCCGATTCCTTGCTAACCTAACCTCAGTTTCTCAATCTGCTTAAATCCCGCCTCACACCCACTCTCAATATTACTTTTTATCTCCCCAATTCACCCACACAACCCTACTCACCTCCTCCGCTTCCACCCTTACACTCCACTCACACCTACCACACAAATTCCGTAAATCCTCTCACCACCTGACACTAACCACGTTCTCACTTCCGCCACCAACATGCAAGTTCTCTAAACATTTGTTATAAACTCTTGTTATGAAAACATATAAAAGAGAAACAAATTACCTTTTTGAAAAAAAAGACACAAGTTACAATAACATTTTATTTCACAAAATTTTTCGCTAAAATTATGTCTAAAAATTTTTCTAAACTCAATTCACACTAGAATACGTATTGTTTGAATTGTAAAAAATAACGTTGAAAATAAACAAATTAAATTAAGGGGAAAACGACACAAGTTGCGATAAAATGTTTCATAAGAAAATTGTTTTTTTTTTTATTCTCATAGTATGCGTATTTTTTTTCAATCATAAGAACTAAACAATGAGAATACATATGTTTCAATACCAATGCATATTAAAGACTCACTCAATATAAAATTTCGCGTCGATTGAGCTATTGCTGAAGTATTTTTGTTGAATAGAAGTCGAGATAGCGTGTGAGAAAGATCGATGTAATTTCAGATTTTGACGAATTTTCATTTCTCAAATTCAACTCGCTGCATGCTTTAGGGAAGTGACAGGAAAAATTTGGAACTTTGCTCAAATGAAGCCTGAGGTCTCAGCTTTAAATTAAGACCAAGAACACTCAAAACTTCTTATTAGTTTTCGAGTTAGGACCTTATTTCTTAAGCGACGCACGAAAGGTTTTTGATGCGGCGGATCGGCAGTTCGCTCGACTCGTTAGGCAGTAGCAAGGCAGAATAGGCGCTTTTAAAGACGAGCGTGATTTTAATACAAATTTTGTAGGTGGTCCCACAATTTTGACCGGTAGTGTATATTTACAAATTATCATTCTCCATGTCGAGAACCATGGAAAAAAACATTACGCAGGTGTCTAAATTCCTGAATCGTGTATCACGTATTTTTTTAATAGTCCTTCCATTTGGTATCAAGAGAACTAATTGAAGCAAATCTGAAGCAGAAAAATTATGTATAAAAAAAAATCCAGTTTTATTTCATAGTGTGAAGAAAGTAAAGAAAAATATTATCAGTTATCAAAATCGTCACCGATTTCCAAAAAAAGTCAAGGTATATTATTGAATTTGTTTGAATAGAAATAAATACAATGTTCTGGTTCATGCACCTATTTTAATTTATTTTTAAATTCATTGTTAGAGATTCAACCCCAAATGTGGGCAAATGCAAGAAAAAAATGGGCATATGAGCAGGAAACTTCAATATGAACGGAACGGACAAATTGATATGAAAGCCTTTATGCATATCCATGATCTTATAAGTAGCGATATCAAGGGCCGTAAGCCTGTTCTTCGTCCATGGAACCACTCCAAACAATTAAAGTAGAACCGGGACGGCAAGCATGTTAGTTTCAGACCTTGTTCAACGCTAACAGATTTGAAGACCAAATCTGTCTAAGAAGATGCTTGTATGTGCTTCGGAGAGACTCCTTTGATGATGTTACGTCCTGAATGCAGCTTTGGGGGACGCCCAGGTATGTCTAGATCTCTCCAGTTTCAAGATGTCTAATAAGACTTGTATCCTCAAGCTCAGGGTCCTTGGGAACGCCAGTAATTTTCTCTTTCTTCAAATTAATTTTGGCACACTTGTCCAGTCAAAAGTCCATCCTAATCTCTCCTGTGTACTTCTTGACGATATTTATAGCAGTTTGAAGTTTGCTTTCACCAGAGGCATAGATATTTGGGTTATCCATATAAAATACATAAGTGACCTTATGCTCGCGCTAGTTGGTGTCGCCACTGAGGTATCCAGGAGAATTTCGTAGTGCGGGAGATAGAGGCAGAAGTGTGATGCAAAAAAGCAAAGGGCTCATGGTAGCACCTTGAAAGACGCCCCTCTCGAAGGTGAGGTTGTTCTTTGTCAGACGATAATTTCTAGATGAGATAGTAAATCTATTTTCCCAAAGAGGCATCAATCTCTCTATGGATCTCACTATGTGTGGATGTACCTTCAAGCTTTCCAACAGACAGATGATAAGTCTATGAGAGGTTGAATCGAAAGCTTCCCAGTAGTCAATCCAGGCCATTTACAGGCGCGCTGATGGGCTGCAGCGTCTTTGCAGACACACCTGTCAATAAGCGGGTTCTCTGAACAGCCTGCTACACCTCTTTTCGAGCCACGTTGTTCGTACATCTCTCGCCATACAGAGTCAATTCGTCGAACAATCCTGTTGTTGAGGACAGCTGTAAAGATTTTATACAGTGTGTTAAAATAAGTTATTGGCCTGTAATTCTCTGATCTGGGCAAGTTGCCTTTTTTCGGAAGAAGTATATTGCGTCCTAACACGAGCCACTGCGGAATGGGCGTCTCCGACTTTAAATATGAGGTAAATATGCGGACCAAATGTTGGTGTATAGAAGTAAACTTCTTTCACCAAAAGTTCTTGATACAATCTGGTACAGCAGCGGAAAAGTTCTTTGTGCCTCTAAGTGCTTTTTTTACCTTTTCGGCAGTGACTGATGGACATTCCTCATCAGATTTTATAAGGTTATCTCAAAACTCCTTGAAGCGGATGATATTGTCAGTATCTTCTTTCAACTTTAGTGTTTTCGGGATCTTGTACACCTCTCTCCAAAAAGTCTCTTCCTTCTTGGGATTGCGCGGATTTTTTACAAAAACAGGGAGATCGCTGAAGAGGCGCGATGGGTCAGCGAGAAACTTTTGATTCAACCTAATCCAACTCTCCCTCTTCTGTATTCACCTCCTTGCTTCAGCCAGCAGTCGTATTTTGTCAACAATATGCTGCTTGATTGTCAGCAGCTTTGACTTATTCAGTGTGTGATTGTAGATCATCAGTTCTTGGGCGAACCTTCGGAACCTTCTCGTGAACGGTCTACCAGACGTTATGTAGTCAATCAAAACTAAAAACGGGACGCATTCTGTCTTGCACATCCAATTTTCTTGTTCAGTTTATGTAAGCGTCTTTTGGTCTTTTGTTCCATCGTCATTTTTAGCCTTCGACTTGAATCAGCCAAAGCTCTCGCCGCACCATAAACTGAACAATTGATAGTCCAGGGGTCGGTCTCCTCCGAGATATCCTCACGAAGGGAGGCATCCATTTCAGCCAGATCTTGGGGGTTAGGAGGAACGCGGATGTCAACGTCCCTCCGTGTCCTGAAATCGTGATAATCTCTCAGATTGTGCCTGCTTTCCGCGGTTGATCTTAATGTCGCTTCCTCCTCTTCGTATTCGGCTTGTTCATACAGTGGTTGGGGAAGTGCTCCGCGTACATATCCATTTTTGCGGAGGTAGTCAGCTGGATTTCGCACAGACTAATGCGAAACGTCCTGAAGCTCTGGGTGTTTCTGGCACCAAAAAGTGTGCATACGCGCCATGAAGCCATCGCGAACAGGGATAAAGCTGGAATCATAGCAGTCTAGCTGTCATCTAGCAGTCATCCTTGAGTTGAGACGTCCACTCATTGTGGGCGTTTTGCCGGTTTTTCGTAGTGTTTCCATCTAAATTTTGTTCAGCACCCCGAACTCTGGGGTTATCGGCACTGTTTGCCGACCCATTGTCAGATGATCTGCACGTTTAATCGTTCTGAACCGCATCTACAACTTTTTTATGGTTTGGAGGTGTCATTGTTGTTCCCACCAGCAGCTAGCGAATGCCTTCGTCCGCCCTTGTAGAGCCCGGCATGCAAGGATATGGCTGCATACTCTGAGAGGTCACCCGGTATCCTAAAGTCACCATTTAAGACACCTCACCCAGAATCCATTCAGCTTTTGGCACGGCTGTTACGCCTTCACTCAGGGGTTATTCCTTTAGGACCATCCCTGGACGATTTTCCGTGACTGCTTATTAATAATTGTAACAATATTCAATAGAAAAACAGTAATTAAAATTAATTGCTGTGAAAAAAATTGTTAATTCTATTATTCTTCTCACTATTCTATAAAAATATATTATATATTTCATGACACAGAATCGAACAACCATTATTGGTAAAAGGCTGGTTGAAGAATGGGTTAGAAAACATGACGAAACGGAAGTTGGACGCAATGATGTCCAAATAATTTAATGGAAAAACTTCTTGGTGGAACTTGCGGAAAGGCTCGTCAATTATTGCTGTGAATAGTTTACGCCGAATTAACTGAAGTTTTTGGAAACTAAGTGCCATTTATTTGAAGCTATCTCTAACTCCGTCAACTACAATTTATAATCTGTGTGCATTTTAATTTCTAGTTACATCACGTCCTGCGTCAAAAAGGAAGCTGCTAGAGCTAAAGTGGAAGCGTACGTATTTATTATTTGCTTAGGAATTACTATTTCTCTTTTTGAATAAGCTGTATTTTTCAATCGAAATCAATTTAATTCTAAAATCGAACACCGGATATTTGGAATAACGTTTAAAAACTGTGAGAACTTCTTTGTCTTCCAGCAGGAAAACGAGGTCTTCGACTTCTGTAAAAATACCGATAAAGAATCAAAGCCCCTTCAACGAATTGAAGGAAAAGTGTTCGATTCTGACGATTGCGAGAAAAAGGTGAACCACAATTCTTTTAACCATTCGTCTATTCTATGTATCAAAGTTACTCAATATTAACCGAACGCGTCCTCGGGTTGCGGATAGAGGGTCCCTGTATCAATGGTTTCTGCTGAATATGGTTACAATAATTAATAAGCAGTCGCGGACAATTGTCCAGGGATGGTCCCGAAAGAATAACCCCTAAGCGAAGGTTTAAGAACCGTGCCGAAAGTTGCATGGCACCTGGGTGAGGTGTCTTTAACGGTGACTCTGGGATACCGGGCGACCTCTCAGAGTATCAGCCTTATCCTTGCACGCAGCTCTATAAGGATGGAAGAACCCTTTCCCTAGCTGCTCGTGGGAATAACAATGATACCACCAAAACACCAAAATGTTGTAGATGCGGTTCAAAACGATCGAACGCGCAGAGTACCCGACAATGGGCCGGCAAACGATGCCGATCATCCTAGAGTTCGGGGTGCTGAAAATAATTTAGATGGAAACACGACGACGAACCGGCGAAAAGCCCACATTGAGTGGACGTAACAACTTAAGAATGACGTGCTAGACTGCTACGATGCCAGCATTATCCCTGCTCGCGGAGGCTTTATGGCGCGTAAGCATACTCTGTGGTGCCAGAAACACCCAGAGCTTCAGCACGTTTCGCGTCAGTCTTTGCAAAATCAAGCCGACTACCTCCGGAAAAATGGATATGTACGCGGAGCGCTTCCTCAACCGCTGCCTGAACGAGTAAAAAATCCACCCAAGCCCAAGGAGGTAGAGACTTTTTGGAGAGAGGTGTACAAGATCCCGAAAACACTAGAATTGAAAGAAGATACTGACAATATCATCCGCTTCGAAGAGTTTTGCGACAACCTCATAAAATCTGAGGAGGAGTGTCCATGAGTCATAGCCGAAGAGGTGAAAGAAGCTCTCAGAGGCACGAAGAACTTTTCCGCTGCTGGACCAGATTGTATCAAGAACTTTTGGTGAAAGAAGTTTACTTTTATACACCAACATTTGGCCCGCATATTCACCTCATATTTAAAGTCGGAGACGCCCATTCCGCAGTGGCTGGTGTTAGGACGCACTATACTCCTGCCGGAAAAAGGCAACTTGTCTAAACCAGAGAATTACAGGCCAATCACTTGTTTGAACACACTGTATAAGATCTTTACAGCTGTCCTAGACAACAGGATTGTTCGACGAATTGAGCCTGTATGGCGAGAGATGTACGAACAACGTGGCTCGAAAAAAAGGTTTAGCAGGCTGTCGAGAGAACCTGCTGATTGACAGGTGTGTCTGTAAAGACGCTACAGTTCATCAGCGCGTCCTGCCAATGGCCTGGATTGACTACCGGAAAGCTTTCGATTCAACCTCTCATGGACTTATCATCTGTCTGTTGGAAAGCTTGAAGGTACATCCACACATAGTGAGATGCATAGAGAGATTGATGCCTCTTTGGAAAACTGGATTTACATTTTAAATAGGAATCTGTTATATTGTTATTAATATTGTTATTAATATTGATTGTGTAACACCTTGCTAAATAAGCGTATATCAGAAAAAAAGTTTCTTTCTCGGATCTCTCTGTAGCTCAATTGGTAGAGCACCTGACCGGAAATCAGTTGATCTGGCGTTCATATCCCAGTGGAGCGAGATGAGTAAGATCTTTTTTTCTGAATAAATTTGAATTTAACTGGATTTACCATCTCATCTAGGAATTATTGTCTGACAACGAACAACGTCACCTTCCAGAGGGGCGTCTTTTAAGGTGACAGTATGAGCCCTTTGCTTTTTACATTCTCATCTTGAGAAGGTATTATATTTGTGTAAAATTTGGGGCCCCCCCCCCCCCGGTTTTTGTCAAATGTCCACGTTTTGAGACCCACTGAACCCAAAAAACAGATTTTTACGAATGTGTCTGTATGTATGTATGTATGCATGTATGTATGTATGTATGTATGTATTGTAACACGACAACATTTTAGTTCGTATTATTTACATTATTATTTGGATTCTGAAGCGACATTGGGTCTCTCGGCACGTGGAACGACGCTCCAAGGGCATACTTCGATTAATTTTAAGAATTTCGGATTAATGCGTAGGGTATTTTCTTTTGTTTGTTATGTATGATCTTGCCTCATGGATATTCTCAACGTGGGATATCGAGGGATTTTGGGATTCTGTGAGGCCTACAGAGAACTGGGATTTGCTCGCTGCCGCCACTTTTAAATTAAGAATCGAGATTCGAATTTGAATCTGGTTCCCGCCTTTCCGGTTGCTGTCTCCAATATTCCCGGAACCTGGCTAGAAACCTTGGATGCCTCCAGAGCCAGGGATGTATCGGATCCTCTTCCCTGAGCTTTGGGAATGAACTTAGTAGCCAGGAGCTACACCTTGGTCTGCACCAGTAATCCATTTGTGAGAGGAAGTCCTCACATCCTTTAACCGGGCCCTCGACGTGACAGCACTGGATCGAGATCTCAGCCTACCTCAAGACTCCTATGCTATGGATGCGAAATAGGTCTGTTCGTCCTAGATTTGTGCCGTGTGTTTGCCAATGCGGACAATCTCGCTCCAGAGAGGACGAGAACTTCCTCATTTATCGGAAATGCAACGGATCTACTCCGCCGATTTTATTTTGATTACAGGCCACCCGTTAAGCCGCCCCTGCCTATCCTCTCTAGTGGCGATACATCCGAGCTGAGTGAGCGAGTTCAAATGTACCAATCCCTGAACAGCGTCGAGCAAGCAGCCAATCAGCGCCGTGCCGGGGAAACTCGCCTTGAGAAGGAGGGCTAATAGCCCGCCGACGACCATGCAGGGTCCTTCTTCGTTCGGTTGCCACGTGCCGAGAAGCAGTCGCGTAGTTTCGCTCTCGTTTTGTTTCCTTGCTTTCGAATTCAAAATTCTGTACTCGCGTTAAAGTAAATTAGCTTCAGTTTATTTATCAACTGACGATTGAGGTAAGATCTCTTGAATTCAGGTAGGCGGTTGGCGACCTGATTCGGATGCTCACGTTCACCACCTTTTGCTTCCTGGTGGATTTTAGTAATTACTGTTTAGACCGGTGAACGTGAGGACCCGATGAAGTCTCCAATGGCGTTGGTTATTGGTAATTTTGGTATAAAATGATGTCTTTTCCACGAATTTTGGGAATCGTGGGTTTCAGTGGTTTACCTCTTGGCTCAGGTAAATTGTTTTCGGGCAAATATGAGATTATAGAAATTCGCATTGTCAACGTTACCGCATGTTAATTTTTGGACGCCATGTTGGCCTCATGAATTTACTGCCGCTTTCGCTACCGCCGATATTCGGCCCGTGTGTAGCTTCCGGGAAAAATAACCTCAAAAGGTCTATTGTTTAATTTTTGGGTTCCGTAATTATTTAGTGCCTTAGAGGTTAGGGATCGGGTATTCCGGTATTCGCCCTTGGAGTATCGGCCGAACGATTTAGCCTTTTTTTTTATCTCTCATTTTTTATAAAATAATTTTCTGTTCGGGAAACCTTTTTTTTATTGTACTTAGAATCAGATATCAATATGTCAAATTAAATGACATTGTAATTAAATGGCCAATTTATTTACGAGTAAGAACAACCCTGGCTACGGGGTTGCTTATGCAATAAGAACGAACAAACCCCTTCTACCACCACTCTTTGAGGGCTGACGCTGCCAGGGCATAACCTATGGCCACTCCCAGATTTTGTTGAGTTTTTGCGCTTCCGACTGGCGCATGCGCGCCTGGCGCCCAACGACTTAAATTGATATTTTCAGGTTCTGTGTATTAGATTATTTTTAGGATCATGGGCGTGGACCAGATGTAAGTAAGAAAAAGAATTAAATAAATTCTACCTTACAGTATGAATGTGGGTGGGTGGGTGGGTATATGGGTTGGTTGTGTATGTATGTAGATTTTTAATCTGTTAGCACGATAACTTTCGAAAGAATTGACAGATTGGATTGGGCTTTGGTATACCCTTCAAGTATCCTAAAATGAAGGTCAAGTTTGTCAGCCAGCCATTTTTGGTGAAAATTCAAAAAGTGAGAGCATTTTGAAAATTTTTGAGACCCTTTTTTTCAAAATTTGAAAATTATATGTGCGGCTGTTCATAGCACTCAGAAATTCAAACAATTTATTCTCATGACATTTTTTGATAAAATGAAAATTTTCAGAGTTACAGTATTTTCAAAATCCAAAAAAATTAACGAAAATTAACATTTTCAGCCAAACAATGCACGATACGAAAAAATTCAAGATAAGAAAAATGTTTCTTTTTGCACGTCCTACAAGATTATCATAACGACTTTTTGAATTTCCTTGAAAAATCAAAATTTCACATTTTTATTGCACAACAAATAATTAAAAATCCAAAAATTCAATTTTACGGCCAAACCATGCAAGATACGACAAATAATGATTGCACAAATTTTGTGCGTAAAAAAAAAAAAGTCGTTTGGAGGTAGGCCGGGAATTAGCAGATCAAAACATGGGAACTCCTACCTAATGCAACGCTGCTGAGGGTTGGGGACCTTTTCAGCGTAAAACTTCAACCGATTGCGACTCTCTCGACATTGGCGTAACTCCGTTTAAAAAATTTGTGTTCGGAGGGTAGACTAGTCATTTATGGTTCATTCCTCTGTTAAACATTTTTTCTTCGACTTCAAGCTTTGGGGGCCCGTGTTCCTGGAACACATGGAACACCGATAGTTACGCCACTGTCTCTCGATTTCCGTCCCTTGCCCCCCCCCACCCCTCCGTAATCTTAAGGTAAGAGAACTACGAGAAACTATGCATGTAAGGAAACTAGATATTCTATGTGTATCAAAGACAAAGAAAAAGGGTTGCGAAAGTAGAAACATAGAAAATGGGGTGTTGAAAGGCGGTTTTAAGATATGGTTAGGAGTAGATGGTGAATCACATTGTAATCAAGGCGTCGGTTAGATTATGAATAAAGAAGCAAAACAGTATCTCAAAGATCAAGGAGATATCGCCCAGTTTGCCGTGGGTTAGAATGAAGGTAGGAATCAGAAGATTATTTATTAAAGCGTGCTACGCCCCAGTTAATAGTGATCAGAGAGAAGTCAAAGACGCCTTCTGGGACACTTTAAATGATACCATAAGTACTTGCGATCATGGTGAAAGAATCATTCTGCTAGCAGATATGAACGGATGGGTCGGCGTCCAAGGTCAGGGTACAGATACAGAAAGGGTGCTAAGTAATTCCGGGGATCCAACAAGAAAAAATTGTAACAGGGAAAAATTAGTTAATGGAGAAGAAAGAGAACCAAACAAATGAAACAAGCGCGAAACAAGATTGAAAGTTTACAGAAACCGGAAGTGCGGGTAGATTTTCAGAATGAGTTGAAGGAACGCATAGATAGAGCAACTTGAGAAGCGCTTATAACTTTTTTTCGCCCCTGTTCAGATAGTTGGAAGAAATCTTTCTGATTGTATGATTAATTAGAAAGATACGGAAATGTACGCTGAAGTGAAGGAATTTCCTTCTTCATTTTAGATCAAATACAAATTCAGTCATTTTTATCTGAAAAACATAGAACATAACATATTGTCGTTACGAAGCGCGACAACCAAATCGCGCATCGTGAGCGCATTCAAACTTTTGAGTTTTCATCATTTTTAAACTAAATATCGAGCGCGAAGCGCGAGTGTCTTGATGAGAATGTGTTTCTTAAGGTCGATAGAACCTTAAGTAAATTAGTTCCTCTTTCTATGTAAAACGTACATAATTAAACCAAAACAGGTCATAACGATGAAGCTAACTAAGAGAGTATTAGCCCGCGAAGCGCGCAATAGCAATCACACGAACTACGAAAACCCAGAGGAACCGAGTTTAAAGCGTCAGGCAAATGTGTCCGAGCGCGTTGCGTGAGGTGAACATATTATCAAGCGCGAAGCGCGAGATGAATGCATAATCGAGCGCGAAGCGCGAGATACAACAGGTGCGCGCCCTAGCCGCGCTGAAACTTGCGAGCGAAGCGTGCGATAAGAATGTGCCCGCGAAGCAGGCAGATTTTTTACATCACACTTCTGCCTCTATCTCTCGCACTACGAAATTCTCCTGGATACCTCTGTGGCGACACTAATCAGGGCGAGCATAAGGTCACTCATGTATTTTATATGGATGACCTGAAGATCTATGCCGCTGGTAAAATCAAACTTCAAACTGCTATAAATATCGTCAAGAACTACAAAGGAGAGATTGGGATGGACTTTGGTTTGGACAAGTGTGCCAAAATTCATTTGAAGAAAGGAAAGATTATTGGCATTCCCAAGGACCCTGAGCTTGTGGATATAAGTGTTATTAGACATCTTAACACCGGAGAGACCTATACATACCTGGGCGTGCCTCAAAGCCGCATTCAGGACGTAACATCAGTGAAGGAGTCTCTCCGAAGCAGAAACAAGCATCTTCTTCGACAGATTTGGTCTTCCAATCTGTCGGTGTTGAACAAGGTATCTGCGACTAACATGCTTGCCATCCCGGTTCTACTCTACTCGTTTGGGGTGGTTCAATGGACGAAGAACGAGCTTAAGTCAATAAGCAATTTCGATTGATGAAGGCAAAAAGAGTCAAAAACTCATTTGTTGGTAAAAAGTGCGACGTTTCGTTGGCATTGGTTCGCCAACCTCATCAGGCGTTGGCATTCACTAGTTAAAACATAAATTCTAACGCGTCTAATTTTATTAAAGGTAAAAGACCCATTTTTGGTCGACTGAAATGACAGTCTAAAGTCAACTTTATGTTTTTTTTTTATGTTTTAACTAGTGAATGTCAACGCCTGATGAGGTTGGCGAACCAATGCCAACGAAACGTCGCACTTATTACCAACAAATGAGTTTTTGACTCTTTTTGCCTTCATCAATCGAAATTGCTTATTGAATCAAACTATGGAAGGCGAATTTTTGGTTTCTTCAATGAGCTTAAGTCAGTTCCGCGATTATACATTTCACGCCATCAAGGCGGACGCGGACTTCTGAATCTCCAGTGTCTTCATAACCGAATTGTTCTAAGTACAGCTTACATTGTTGCGAATGGCAGAGATCCTCTCCTAAAGATGGTCCGGAACCACGAGATGATTGGCGAAGGAGCGTTCCTTTACAAAGCCGCGGAACAAGCTGCCGAGATCCTTGGCCTGAATTTTAACATCAGAAGTGAGGAAAGTGCATTACTCCATCTAGATGCTTCACGTCTAAAAGCCGAAGTAAAGACAGCAGAGTTTGGAAAATTTCACCAAGAGCTACTCGACAAGCATATGCACGGAAACTTTCACAGAAATGTAGAAAGACAGTCCTTGTCGAAGGAGCAAACTTTTGCTCACCTCAAATCATCAGGTCTCAATTCAGGTACAAAGGGCTTTATTTTCGCATTCCAGGACGGTGTCATCTCCACCTAAGCATACCGTGACCGCGTTTTATGTCGAGAAGTTCCCAGTGATAGGTGCAGAGCGTGTCATGCACACGCTGAGTACCTAGAACACACACTATCGGGCTGTCCGATCCACGAAGGAACAACTTATATCTATCGACATAATGCGGCCCTGAGAGTACTTTATTATCATCTTTGTCGCTCTTACGTTGTTGGTCGCGAGCCTGCCCTGCCGAACGCTCCAAGGGATATAGAGTCAATTGTCCGAAACGAGAAGTGCCAGATTTTCTGGAACTACGATTTTCGGGCAGCAGTCTCCGTTGCGCACTCAAGGCCTGACATTGTTCTCCAAGACTTCGAGAAACGAATTATATTCGTGATCGAATTCTCGGCTCTGTCCGAATACAACATCACTGCAAAGGAGAAAGAGAAAGAGGAGAGGTATCAAGACCTTAAAAGAGAGCTGCGATGACTGTACCCAAAATATTCGGTACGAGTAATTGTCCTTGTGATAGGTGCTCTCGGAGGTGCGAAACTATCACTGGTTCGTAACCTTAAAGCCATACCTGCATGCCAAAAATATGCCAAGGCACTTGCGAGATGGATGCAGGAAGCTGTCATCCTTGGGTCGCTTCGTGTCCTCAAGACACACGAGGGTTTCGCCGGCCTTTCGTTGTGACTTCGTCGTGCCCCGTGACCACCCATTTCACGGATGTGAGACGTGGCCATAGGTGTTTTCTACCGCGGTTCTACTGAGGGCTATTGACATTTTTTTTAGATGGCAGTTGCTGTTAGTGTTACCCTGCAGTGGTTGTTTAACTTTTTTTTAAATTATATATATATATATATAAATCTAAAATAAAATCAAACAACCACCGCAGGGTACCACTAAGAGCAACCGCCATCTAAAAAAAAATGTCAATGGTCCCCAGTAGAACCGCGGTAAAACACACCTATGGTCACGTCTCACATCCGTGAGATGGGTGGTCACAGGCACGACGAAATCACAACGACAGGCCGGCGAAACCCTCGTGTGTCTTGAGGACACGAAGCGACCCAAGGATGACAGCTTTCTGCATCCATCTCGCAAGTGCCTTGGCATATTTTTGGCACGCGGGTATGGCTTTAAGGTTACGAACCAGTGATAATTTCGCACCTCCGAGAGCACCTATCACAAGGACAATTACTCGAACCGAATATTATGGGTACAGTCGTTGCAGATCTCTTTTAAGGTCTTGATACCTCTCCTCTCTTTCTTTCTCCTTTGCAGTGATGTTGTATTCGGATGTAGCCGAGAATTCGATCACGAATATAGTTCGTTTCTCGAAGTCTTGGAGAACAATGTCAGGCCTCGAGTGCGCAACGGAGACTGCTGCCCGTAAATCGTAGTTCCAGAAAATCTGGCACTTCTCGTTTCGGACAATTTACTCTATATCCCTTGGAGCGTTCGGCAGGGCAGGGTCGCGACCAACACCGTAAGAGCGACAAACGTGGTAATAAAGTACTCTTAGGGCCGCATTATGTCTATAGATATACGTTGTTCCTGCGTGGGTCGGACACCCCGATAGTATGTGTTCTAGGTCCTCAGCGTGTGCATGACACGCTCTGCACCTATCACTGGGAACCTCTTGACATAAAATGCGGGCGCGATATGCTAAGGTGGAGATTACACCATCCTGGCATGCGAAAATAAAGGCCTCTGTACCTGAATTGAGCCCTGATGATTTGAGGAAAGCAAAAGTTTGCTCCTTCGACAAGGACTGGTTTTCTACATTTCTGTGAAAGTTTCCGTGCATATGCTTGTCGAGTAGCTCTTGGTGAAATTTTCCAACCTCTGCTTTCTTTACTTCGGCTTTTAGACGTGAAGCATCTAGATGGAGTAATGCACTTTCTTCACTTCTGATGTAAAAATTCAGGCCAAGGGTCTCGGCAGCTTGCTCCGCGGCTTTGTAAAGGAACGCTCCTTCGCCAATCATCTCGTGGTTTCTGACCATCTTTAGGAGAGGATCTCTGCCATTCGCAACGATGTAAGCTGTACTCAAATCAATTCGGTTATGAAGACACTGGAGATTCAGAAGTCCGCCTTGACGGCGTGAAATGTATAATCGCGGAACTGACGAATTGATATGCAAGCTTTTATGCATATGCATGATCTTACGCGTGGTGACATCAAGGGCCTTAAGCTCGTTCTTCGTCCACTGAACCACCCCAAACGAGTAGAGTAGAACCGGGACGGCAAGCATGTTATTCGCAGATACCTTGTTCAACGCCGACAGATTGGAAGACCAAATCTGTAGAAGAAGATGCTTGTATCTGCTTCGCAGAGAATCCTTCACTGATGTTACGTCCTGAATGCGGCTTTGAGGCACGCCCAGGTATGTGTAGGTCTCTCCAGTGTTAAGATGTCTAATAACACTTATATCCACAAGCTCAGGGTCCTTGGGAACGCCAGTTATCTTTCCTTTCTTCAAATGAATTTTGGCACACTTGTCCAAACCAAAGTCCATCCCAATCTCCCCTGTGTAGTTCTTGACGATATTTACAGCAGTTTGAAGTTTGCTTTTACCAGCGGGATAGATCTTCAGGTCATCCATGTAAAATACATGAGTGACCTTATGCTCACGCTGATTAGTGTCGCCACAGAGGTACCCAGGAGAATTTCGTAGTGCCAGAGACAGAGGCAGAAGTGTGATGCAAAAAAGCAAAGGGCTCATACTATCCCCTTGAAAGACGCCCCTCTGGAAGGTGACATTGTTCGTCGTCAGACGATAATTCCTAGATGAGATGGTAAATCTAGTTTTCCAAAGAGGCATCAATCTCTCTATGCATCTTACTATGTGTGGATGTACCTTCAAGCTTCCCAACAGACAGATGATAAGTCTATGAGAGGCTGAATCGAAAGCTTTCCGGTAGTCAATCCAGGCCATTGACAGGACGCGCTGATGGACTGCAGCGTCTTTACAGACACACCTGTCAATCAGCAGGTTCTCTCGACAGCCTGCTACACCTTTTTTCGAGCCACGTTGTTCGTACATCTCTCGCCATACAGGCTCAATTCGTCGAACAATCCTGTTGTTGAGGACAGCTGTAAAGATCTTATACAGTGTGTTCAAACAAGTTATTGGCCTGTAATTCTCTGGTTTGGACAAGTTGCCTTTTTTCGGTAGGAGTATAGTGCGTCCTAACACCAGCCACTGCGGAATGGGCGTCTCCGACTTGAAATATGAGGTGAATATGCGGGCCAAATGTTAGTGTACAGAAGTAAACTTCTTCCACCAAAAGTTTTTGATACAATCTGGTCCAGCACCGGAAAAGTTCTTCGTACCTCTAAGTGCTTTTTTCACCTCTTCGGCAGTGACTGATGGGCACTCCTCCTCAGATTTTATGAGGCTGTCGCAAAACTCCTTGAAGCGGATGATATTGTCAGTATCTTCTTTCAACTCTAGTGTTTTCGGGATCTTGTACACCTCTCTCCAAAAAGTCTCTACCTCCTTGGGCTTGGGTGGATTTTTTACAAAACCAGGGGGATCACTGAAGAGGCGTGATGGGTCAGCGAGAATCTGTTGATTCTCCCTCATCCATCTCTCCCTCTTCTGTATCCTCCTCCTTGCGTCAGATAACATCCTTATTTTGTCAACAATATGCTGCTTGATTGTTAGCAGCTTTGACTTGTTTAGTGTGTGATTCAAGGTCTTTAGTTCTTGGGCGAACTTTCGAACCCTTTCCGTGAACGGTCTACCAGATGTTATGTAGTCAATCACACATTGAACACGGGACGCATTCTGTCTTGCCTATCCAATTTTCTTGTTCAGTTGATGCAAGCGTCTTCTTGTCTTTTGATCCATCGTCGGTTTCAGCCTTCGATTTGAATCAGCCAAAGCTCTCGCAGCACCATAAACTGAGCAATTGATAGTCCAGAGGTCGGACTCTTGCGAGATATCTGCATGAAGGGAGGCATCCATTTCAACCAGATCTTGGGGCTTAAGAGGAACTTGCATGTTGATGTTCCTCCTTGTACTGAAATTGCGATCATCTTCCAGAAGGAAATATATATATATATATATATAGGGTGGGCCATTTTAATCTATACTGGATAATATCTCACATGCTTGTGCAGATACGAAAAAATGTTTCAGACAAAAGTTGGAGGGGATAATGGGGGACATCTACGGGCACCAATGACTTTGACCTTGAACTCGGTTTCGAAGGTCATTTCAAGGTCAAGATGATTTTTTTAAATGGATACCCCTATTTTTGACTGCAGATTTGAATAGAGCGGAAAATTTTACGTCAAAAATGTACAATGGAAATTTTGTTTTCGTGACCTTGAAGAGGTCAACAAACAAGCTCAAATGTACAAAAACGATCAGATGCCCTTTTTCTGAATGTACGTGATTTTCTGGGTAAAGCAAACGTTTAAGATGCTTTAAAAAAGTCGATAAAATGTGGAAATGTGAACCACCTTCACCACCTTGTCAGCCACGACCTTCAGGTAAATTGTTAAGGTCATTTAAAGGTCAGGACCATTTTTTAAATAGAAATCCCTATTTTAGACTGTGGACTCGTAAAGAACAGTAAATTGTACGTAAAAATTGGTATTTCAAAATCTTTTATTTTGAACTCTAGAATGTCATATCAAGGTCAATTATTTAATAAGTGCTCAGAAGCTTTTTTTTAATTTACTGGTTTTCTGGGTATACTCAACGTTGAAGGTGCCTACAACAAGTACAAGATAAGTTGCACAAATTTCGATGACCATGACTAAATTAACCTTCAAGTGTATTTTCCAGGTTTGTGAAGGTCAATGTCATTCTTTAAAATAAAAAAGTTGCCGTTTCTTTACAAAAGTTTGATTTACTTTTAGCATTACACAGGAACAACGACGTGAAGCACCCCAAAGGAAAGAGAATTTACTACGTCCACGTTGTTGTTTCTGGAAAATGCTAAAATTAAATCAAACTTTTGTAAAAAAAAACGGCAACTTTTTTTTTTTTTTAATGACATTGACCTTCATAAACCTGAAAAATACACTTGAAGATCAATTTAGTCAAGGTCGTCGAAATTTGTGCAACTTATTTTGTACTTGCGGAAGGCACCTTCAACGTTGAGATTGCCCAGAAAACCAGTAAATTGAAGGAAAAAAACTTCCAAGCGCTTTTTGAATAATTGACCTTGATGTGACCTTCTGTAGGTTAAAATGAAAGATTTCACAATACCAATTTTCACGTACAATTCCCCGTTCTTTACGAGCCCGCAGTCTAAAATAGGGATTTCTATTTTAAAAAATCGTCTTGACCTTTAAATGACCTTTATAATTGACCTGAATGTCGTGGCTGACAAGGTGGTGAAGGTGGTTCACATTTCCACATTTAATCGACTTTTTTAAAGCATCTTAAACGTTTGCTTTGCCCAGAAAATCACGTAAATTCAGAAAAAGGGCATCTGATCGTTTTTGTACATTTGAGCTTGTTTTTTGACCTCTTCAAAGTCACGAAAACAAAATTTCCATAGTACATTTTTGACGTAAAATTTTCCGTTCTATTCAAATCTGCAGTCAAAAATAGGGGTATCTATTTGAAAAAATCATCATGACCTTCAAATGACCTTCAAAACCGAGTTCAAGGTCAAAGTCATTGGTACCCGTAGATGTCCCCCATTATCCCCTCCAACTTTTGTATGAAACATTTTTTCGTATCTGCACAAGCATCTGAGATATTATCCATTATAGATTAAAATGGCCCACCCTGTACATATATATTGTGATCATTTTTTTAAATTAATGTCATTTTCATTTTTTGTTCCAGATTGAACGAGAATTTTTATCTATCTATCCTAAAGGAGATCAATTCGCAGGATTGTATGTGCCAAGAATATTACAATACATCAAGACAAAGAAGCCAGATCTGTTGAAAAACGTACATTATCTGAGTAGTGAGTAGCACAAATTATTATAAAATTCAGTTTCGTACATTTTTCATTCATAATAACGTTTCACTTTACTGTTCAAAGAAAAATAATGAACCCTCAAGAAAAGAAGAGAAAACTGTCCATTCTGGAAGTTTCACAGAAAAAACAGAAGTGAATTTTTGTTGCGGGTAATTTTCAAGTAGATAAAGTTGAATTTTTTTGCATCGGAACAAATCAAAATTCTGTAGAGTTGACATGGTAAACATTTCCCACGTGGTGGGTAAATCTTAAGACGTGAAGGTAATTTTTGTTGCAGGTGAAGATTACTCTGAAATCGCTGTAAAGATTACATTTGGTTTTTTCTGTGTTGATTATGTTCATTCCTCTCAGTATCAATTCACTTTTGAAGTATCAGAACATCTTCTGAGAGAAAAAGCAAACAAAAACTGAATATACAATTAATCTAAGAAATTTGTTGCAGGCTGGCGAGGATATACTGTCGGCGCCGAAGGCAAGAACAATTACTTACACGTTTTTAGTCTGCATTCCTGATTTCCTAACGAACTGTGCAATGGAACTTAATGTGTCGAAAGGATGATGCGCTCTGCTTGAGAGCGAACTCATGGGCCTGAATGACGGTGTAAAGAAACTGAGGAATATTTACAAGTTTTTGGGGGGTAGAGATCTATTGAATTTAAAATAATTTCTTTCAAGCGACATTTAAAAGATTTGAAGTTCAGTAATTTCAGCTCAATAAACAGTTTTTTAAATATATTATATATACATATCGAATGTATGATATAAAGTAAACAACTGTTCAAACTCCCATATAAATTGTATTGGGAATATCAGCGCCCTCAACTCTGTAGCACATTTTCATTTCGTCTCCACGAGTTATCACCTTTTCATTTGGTTTCCCCAAGATGATAGCTTTTCATTTGGACACGTCGAAGTATAGAATTATTATCATTATACCATTAGGCCATATCCCTTTCGGGTGAGCGTGACTTGCTCGGTGAGGAAGGAAGTCGTAGGAAGTGGTTATTGGGGACCGGGTATGGATTTTTAGATTGATCAAGAACTCTCGTGTTGTTTAATTAAATAACATGTTCGTTTCGCAACAGTGCTTCGACCCAGGTCACTGATCAATATCCCTCGCGATCACCCAAGCTGAAGAGCTTCACCAAGTCATCAAGTAAGGTCGTTCATCTTTCATTCTCTCAACGTGCCTAAACCACCTCAACAAATTTCTTTCATTCTTGTCAAATAGTCAGCGTTTTACCGCACACCATGCGCAGGTATTGCATGACAACCACGTTAATTTCACCCTTATCCTTTTCTTGGTATGTCCTTGTCTCGCTACCGTACAACATAGTGGGTTTAAGTATAGAATTATATATCGGTATTTTAGCTTTGCCTGATATATTTTCACTTCTGACAATGGATCCTGCTTTACCGATAACCTTCTTGCCCTCGCATATACGCGTATCTATCTCTCCGTCTATCTTTCCGTCCTCAGTGAATAAGCTACCAAGAACAAGACTAGAATAAGTTCTTATGAACCTGTTCTAGTCTCTCATCGTTTAGGACAATGTTGCATATTGTTTTCTTGCGCTTTCCTTCAAACAACATAATTTTTGTTTTCTTTATCTTGATTTTGAGGTCCATGTTCTTCATGCTTGTATTCAGTTTGCTGTTCATTCTTTGCAAGTCTTCGATCGACTCTGCCATAACAACCTTTTCATCTGCGCACGTTAACCCACCCACCCCCGCTGTCCCAAAATTCACACCTTCTTTATCAAAGAAGACTATTCTTAAACACTTCTCCATGAATATAATAAATAGCCATGAAGACATGACTCACCCTTGCCTAACAGCTTGCATAATATGGAACCAGTTACTCAGTTTCCCATTTACTCCTACACTCGTTTTGTACCTGCATATGTTGTTGTTATTGCTTGTAGAAGCCATCCATTGAATTCGCACTCTTTCAGGACTGCCCAAAGTTTACTCCTATCCACCTTTTCAAACGCTTTTTCTAAGAGAGCAAATACACAGAAAACTTTTTATTTATTGCCAAACATTTTTCTGTGATCTGCCTCGAGCTAAATATTTGATCCGTTCAAAAACTTCCTGACATGAATCCACTTTGGACTTGACATATCTTTTCATGTGTAATTTTCATTCTACTATGAATAAGTATTTTTACATATATATTTAATTACTGTACATGCTAAGCTTGTACCTCTCTAATTATTGCAGTTGCGTTTATTTCTCTTTATTTTGTATATTGAGAAGATAATCGCCTTTTTCCAATCATCTGGAACTTCTACCATCTCGATACATAAATTTATCAACTCGCACAACTTGTGAGGTATGTAGTCGCCATCGTATTTGAGCATTTCAGTATTTTTATTGTTTACACAAGCAGCTTCACCACTCTTTGTGTTCTTAATTATATCGCTAACCGCAAAGGCACTCTCTCAGTCGGGTTTTCTAAGGTATCCTGTTCTATGTTGCAGTTTTTTTGCTTTACAGCTTCACCTCCCAATAATTCCTTAAAAGATTCTCTTAAAGCGGCTAATATTCCGTATGTATCATATAGCGTTTCAACCTTGGTATTTCTCATGATGCCTAACTCTGTACTACTACTTGCTTTCGTACCGATCAACGTCAATGCATAAAACAGTTTATTGCTACCTTCGAAATCGATTTGAATTTTCTTCTCTTCTTTCACTTTGACTTTATCTTCACTTTCTTTGACCAGTAGTTTGACTTTCGTCTCTTTGTCTCTGTAATCATTTTCAAGTATATTTCTCTCCTCATCTCTAAGCCCTGAGGTGTTCAACTTCCTTCGATTTTCCTTTCCGTGGGCGACTGCGCGGATTTCATCATTTCATCACGCATCACCAGACATTCTTCCCACAACCACAGTACCACACACTTAAGTCGCACTTCTAATAATCATATCCCGAAACATACTCCATGTGATCTTTAAATTTTTATTGCGTATCAGCGCCTCCTAAGTTACCTTATACATGCGTCGCACCCCATTTTCTTTCTTTAAGATCATTCACCACTCTAGCATTCCAAACACCCAGTCCCCATTTATAGCGCCTGAAACTTTACCTTCACCTTTACCGTGTCCATCCCGAGGGTATTGTATTGGTTTTATTATTCATTGTGTATAATGTACGCCGAACTACCAATTTGATGTCAGAAATGTATTTTGTGAGTCGAAATCATGTCCAAATTTAGTATCTAATCGCGTTAGGATGAAAAGTCTTGTTACCAAGTCGGGGAAATAGAAACGTAAAATTCCAGGGCCGCCTGAACCGTTTCCAATTGGAAGGAATAATATTGCTCAATATACTCGACTGAGTACTCGCGCACCGCGGCCTTTCCGAGGCGACAGTCGCAAACGTCTCTCGCCCTGTCCCCCTAGAAGCTGCGTGGGCCAGCAATTCTAGGAATTACGAAACCGAGAGTTACGAAATCAAGGTTCTGGTGTACTAGCCCTGGATGAGTTGGGAATGGATTAGTCTTAAGGAATACTTTAGAATAGTAGACAGTACGTTTCATTAAACCATTTTTAATATTTTCAATACTAATATCTATATTTTTCTATGAACATCGTACCCTTCAATATAAATATTGATAATGTGATTAAGTGATTTATCTGAGTGAGCCTTAATATCAACTTTAAACTCAAAGTTCTCTATATCATATTCTTACTTTTGATAGTATCATTCAAATTTTATGATAAATAACAGAATAAACTTGAAGTCAACATTATTTCTCAAGAAGAATAATAAATATATTATTTTATTTATATGATATTTTGTAATTATTCCCAAAGTTCAGGGCAATTTGTACTGCGTAAGCTATTAAGCATAACGGAAAGTCGACGAAGGAAATATAGAAATTGCAAGTTTCTTAGACCATTAATTTTTTAAAGCAGAATCACTTTCGTTTTTAAAAAGTTTTGTTTTTCTGAATTCCATAATATTCTTTTTTTTACATATAATGTAAGATGTTCAATTTAAACTTATGCAGGAAGAATCCATTTTTAAATCCCTTACAATTAAAACGTGTTCATTCCCAGGAAATTATTCGGCCATTTGGTTAAGGGTTAACCTTATTTCTTGCCGTCAGAATGCACTGGGTATTTGATGAACTACAGTCATAAGTTGGAGTTCAAATGGTTGTGGAATTTGAATTTGACGAAGGGTTTCAAGACAACTGCAGCTTTGAAGACGAAATGCTCATTGCAACATGCGCTTAAATCTTCTAAAAATCATTATTATAACTAACGGCCCTCTTAATAAAATTTTCATAACTCAAAGAAAAAAATTATTTGTTGAAAGTTTTGACATTTATTTATGGATTCATCGAAAAAGACGAATTTTTCAGCCAAAAGCCAAATGAATTTTTAACGAAATAGTTGAATTATCTACCGAATAGTTGAATTTTTATCCAAGAAAGATTAAATTTGTACTAAAACAGATTAATTTTTAATAAAAGAAGGACAAATTTTTTGTTAAGTTGAACCTTCATCCAGAAAATCTTTCAGTTCTCTTTTCAACACCAAAATATTAAATTCAGCCAAAAAGTAAGTTTTCTGAAAAATCGTTCAATTTTCAACAGACCAGCAGAATTCTCAACCAAAAAGTATGACTTTTCAACAAAATTGTTGATTTTTAAACCAAACAGTTGCATTTTTATCCAAAACAGATGTAATTTCTGCTAAAGCAGGTGAACTTTAAAATCAGAAAGACAAATTTTCAAAAAAGTGTTGAATTTTCAACCGTCAGTTGCCTTTTTATTCAAGAAAGATTAAATATTTCTTTCAAAACAGATAAAATAAAAAAAAACTGCAAAAAAATAGTTAAATTTTCATCCGAAGAAGATTCCAGTTCACCTTCCAATAGCAAAATAAGAATTGTAAACTATAAGTTAATTTTCTGCTAAATAGTAGAATTTAAAACCAAGAAGTATGACTTTTTAACAAGATTGTTAAATTTAATATATAGAATTCCTGAAAATAAAACAAGAATTCAACGATAAAATTTGGACAACCACCACAAAATGCTCCTATTGCAATTCCTAAAAAACAAAATAAAAAAAATTTGTTTCTTTGGACAAAAATAAAAAAGAGGAAAGAAAAATGAGAAGGCAATCAACTAAATCCCCTTCCTTCTCTTTTTTATTTCTTCCGTCTTTTTTATTTTTATTATTATCAAATCACAATAAAGAAGCATGCAAAGTATTTACCAACGTTTCGGTGCTCACACAGCACCCTTATCAAGACAAGAAAATGAAAACAGGTGGGAACCGCGACCAAGCGACGACGCTAACTCTTCGATACCTGAGATCTGAATTTTTCTTTCCTCTTTTTTATTTTTGTCCAAAGAAACAAATTTTTTTATTTTGTTTTTTAGGAATTGCAATAGGAGCATTTTGTGGTGGTTGTCCAAATTTTATCGTTGAATTCTTGTTTTATTTTCAGGAATTCTATATATTGACTTGATTATTGGACGTTAAATGAGATTTTGAATTTGATTTTAGTCTGATTCAGAATTCTTGAATTTCAATTGTTAAATTTATAATCAAACAGTTGTATTTTTGTCTAAGAAAAATGAAAATTCTACTAAAACAGGTGAATTTTCCAATCATAATGACAAATTTTCAAAAAAAGAGTATAATTTTCATCCAAAAGAATTTCAATAGACTTTTCTACAGAAAAATACAAATTGTAAACAAAAAGTACATTTTTTGGGAAATGGCTCAATTTTCAACAAAACAGTTGCATTTTTGTCCAAGAAAGATCCAATATTTCTATTATAAAAAAAGATAAATTTTTAAATTAAAAAGACAAATTTTCAGAAAAAATATTTTTCATCCAGCATATTTTCCAGATGTCTTCTCAGTAATAAAATATGAATTTTAAACGAAAGGTTAATACCATACAAGAAGAGTTGATCTTTTAACTCAAAAATACGAATTTTTAACGAAACCGTTGAATTTGCAGAAAAAATCATGTCTTTTTAGGAAAATTGTTAAATTTTTAACCAAAGTATAAAATTTATAACTAATAAGATAATCTTCAGGAGAAAGCTTTTACGAATTTTCAAAAATTACGTACATGAGTGAAGGACACCCTCCCCCCTACCGTAACAAATCGTAACAACATTTCTCGGACCCCCCCCCCCCCCCCCTTTAGATGTTACGTTACGCAAAAATATGCATCACGGTCCCTCATATTCTTTTATGTTTATTGCATCAGTTTGAAGCAAATTCAAAGTAGAAAAAGCATTATAGTAATGTGAAGAGCGATCATCTGCTTTATCCTAATGTACAACATTACGATACTCTACGCTGTCGCATAAAAACGCGTAAATGCAACGGAGTCACATAAATATAATTAATTTATGCTTCAGTAGTTAACAACTGTATTCATGATCATTCGACATTTTTTGAAAGCGTTTACAAGCCTTTACAACAGGAGGATGGTAAGTCTCTGTTTTAAAAAATTTGACAGCAGATACTCCGTGTAAAATTGGTTTAGACATGCATATCTATTAGAATTTACTTTGAGATACTTTACAAAAACATTCAAATTAAAAAGAAATCGTGGCATAATATCTTGCGTTTGATTAAGTATTTTGCATTATAAAGCATTTCCATGTAGAACGTGAAGAAAAATCGTATTCTAAAAATCAAAATATTTAAACATCATTAGTCAGAAATGAAAATTGTGTTGCAAGAGAAAATGTTTCAACATTCAGAGAGTGAGTGCTTTATATGATTGCAGTAAATTTATGGAATATTTTGACTGGTGCCTAAAGATAGAAAGAGTTTTTCACTTTTTTATTATATTTTTTCTATTATTTTCCTTTTCAAGATCGTCCTCGCAAACAATTTATAGAACTATTGGCACCTGTCATCCCCTTGCGGTGTGTGCTCAGATTCAAGAGCGTATTTTCTCTCCGGATTCCAGGAATAGTTATAAGCATTGCTTCAAGGGGCTAGTCTAGTTTCTCACTTTCGAAAAATCGATTTTTTTTGTCTAATGCGATAGTATACTATTCGGAGAAAAAGTTCCCAGAGCTATGAGAGTATGAAAAATTAAATTTTATAACCAAAAATCAGTTGTCAAAACTTTGAAAGCGTTTTTCTCAAAACTGCATTTTCAAAAACGGCTGCAACTCTAGCTCGAAGAAAAATTAACGAATCGATTTGAAATTTTGCACGAATATTCGTAACATGATTTTACATACCATGAAGTAGGACCTTTTCGATATTTCAAAAAATATATATTTGGCGAGCAAAAAACGAGCGTTTTTTTAGCGTTTTTTTGGTGAAAATTTGAATTTTTTGTTCAAAACGCTGCCATTATTTTAATTTTCAATCTTTTCAAAAGATCCTAGTTCATGGTACGGGGAAAATCATCTCGTTTGACATGAAAATTTTTTTTTTGAGATGCTGGCATTCTGAAGACCTCTGCAATTGCAGCCGATTTACAACTTCATTTTTGGATGACTCAACATCGGAGTATATAACTCGGCTTACAGTCGATATTTTTTCATGAAATTTTGTGTATCAACTTGTCAATAGTATCTGAATATATCCTCAAAATTGTAAAATATTTGACCGCACTGTTTTTTTTATGAGTCCCGAAAAATCACCTCCATTTTCCGCCCGAGAAACTGGACTAGCCCCTTAAGCAACTTGATAGTAAAGAAGAATTCAAATTTAAAGGTTGAGAAGGTTCAATACAAGACCGAAGTGAGAAAGAGAAGATATTTGTGGTGAATTCTGAACCAATCTATTCAGATTATTACATTTTCAACTCGGAAAAGAAACAATAACAAAAAATCACATATTTTTAAAATTTCTAATATTTAAAAGCATGCTTTCTTCACATATCGATCTTGTGATATGACAAATTTCAGTTCACAACTTTACACTTTAGAAAGAAAAACGAAAAAATCTGTAATTTACAGGATATTCAAATCAGTTCTTGCCCGGAGCGTCCTGTAAATTTGACCTTGCTACCAGGATTTATACCAGGATTCTTCTAATATCATTACTTGATTATAGAAAAAATTTTGTTTGTTTTGAAATTCAACTACTTAGTTCAAGGTGGGACTTCTTTATTAAGAATTCATTTTTTTGGTTGATGATTTACAGGATTTTGGTTGGAAAACCTTCTTTTTAATTTTACTATTTTGTTAACATTTTTTTTAAATTATTCTCCTTATTTATCTGTTATTTAATTATTATCTTCTTCAGTTGAAAATTCAACTGTTTGCTTTAAATTGTTGTATTGCTGTTACTGTCCTTCAACTGAAACTCAATTCTTAAATTACATGTGTGAATTTGGCAATATTCCTTCCTTCGAGTTTTTCAAATTACCCAATCGACATTTGGGAAAAACGGCAACAATGCTTTCGAGATTTTCGTCACACGCCTATTTTTTAGAGAAAGATTTAAGTAAATAAAAAATTTTTTGGCGTCAATTAAAAGAACTCTCAAAAATATGCATAAGCAAACCATGCAGATTGGAACAGTTTAACAGAAAACGACGGACAGAACCATTACGAAAATATATAACAGGAAATTTAGTATAGGCCTATAATGATTTTCCTATAATGAATTTCTTATAATTTTTTTTGAAACTGTAGAAAAGTAATTATAAGAAAATCAGTATAGAAATGAATAAGTTCATATACTTTAAAGTGATTCAAAAATATGAAAACTATAAATGAATGATTTATTTATTTATTTAACGTGTGATTGAAATTATTTCAAATGATTGCACCAGATTTTACAGCTTAAAAGAAATTTTACAGCGTTTCAAAAGAATTAAAAAATTTCAAATACTTGAACGGATTCCGATGAATTTCAAGAAATTTCGAAGTACTTCCACGAATTTTAAGGCTTTTCAACTAGGATTTTACAGAATTTTGAAAGATTTAAAAGATTGTGAGGTATTTTTATAGATTCTAAGGAATATTAAAAGATTTCAAAACCATTAAATTTAATAGATTTCACAGATTACAAGTCATTTTACAGGATTCCGAAGAATTCAACGATTTCAAATACATGAAAGGATTTTAACGAATTTTGAAAGATTTTTAAATATTTACACGGGTTTCAAGAAATTTCGTAAGATTTCGAAACATTTCAAGAGATTTTAGAGGATTACAAGTCATTTCATAGGATTCCGAAGAATGACAATGACAACAAAATTAAAATTTGCTGCGCTAAAGAAACCGCGAACATTTTGAAAGTGGAAGTTCAGTCACGTCATATGAATCGTCGGCGTTCTAAATGTTTTGTAGAATACACGCCTGATTCCATTGGTTTCGAAGGAATTTAACGATATTGTTGCGAGTACGCAAATGCTAATCGTACAATCGGTTGCTGCTCACATGCTGCTGATGTGATTTACTATCTATCCCATGCTCGATATTTGTCGAAAATCGTTCGACCAGCAGAAATATTGAGGAAACTGTTCGTACAACATAAAATGGTGCCTGTAATTCATGAGGATAGCGGCGATGATTAATCCAACACTTTTATAAGGGATTTCCATTTCACACACTAATTAAAACATTCAGAAACATTAAAAATACAGCATTTGATCATAAGTAATATTCAGCATTTCAATATTAATCCATGATACCCTTATGAAAAAGAAGTATTGGTAAGTATTAGATCCAAGACTTTTTTGCGGATAAGTATTGGAAATCCAATACTTTTCCGGGAAAAAAGTACTGGATCCAATACTTACCAATGGTTCTTCTCAATAAGTGTATCTGCCATGCGAAAGTTTTTATTTAAAAGAACCACCGTCCACATTGATTAAAAATCTGAAAAAATTCTGAAAGTTAGCACATGCGATGACCTGTCATTTATGAAAAATTTGGAACAGTACTCAAAAAATTTTTGAACAAAAAAATTTTTTCGAAAATTTGAATTTCTCTCAAGAATTTGAACTTCGCGCCAGAACACTGCAAAAATTTTTTTAGGTGTATTCTAATTATTTGTTTTCTACTATTTTTTTCAGATTTTTCTATTACACAGATGTGTCACAAAAAAATAAAAACCATAAAACACATTTTTAGCCACCATGACTATGGGGGTGGTCCCAGAAAAGGGCTCATTGTAAATATGATTCCAGCCAAGGGCATTCTTGACCTGCTTAACGGGCTAGGCCCTTTGTTATCAATCACTTTTTGATTGAACGCGTAGTTTTTGTTTTGATCGTAAAAAATAGCATTGAAAATAACAATTTTCATTTCCGGAAAAAACCACACAAGAGAAAAAATTGTAAAAAAAACGTAAATGCCGGAATCTTGAAGTTTAGATGTTAATCACAAAAAAAATTTCTAAATCATAGTATTCTTTTTTTACGTATCAGCGGATAAAAAATGAAAGACATCGGAAAGTTTTATTTTTTAGCCCACTATAATGCCGGAAGTTTTTTTTTAAAGTCCTTCAAAATCCCTTAAAACCTTTGATATTTTTTTTAATCGTTGAAATCCTTCAAAATCCTCCAGAAGTTTTGAAATTCTTTTAAATTATTTCAATCTTCTGAAATCCCTGGAAAACACTCCCATTTATTTCAATTCCTGAAAATCTTCAGAAATTCCTGGCGAAACTTCTTTGAAATCTTCAGTATCTTTCAAAATTTCTGAAATCCTACAAAATCTTTTGAAACTTCATATAAATTTTTTAATCCCTTATAATTTTCTATAAACAGGTTGTGCGTTTTAGTCGAGGAAAAAAATTCTCGGTCATTTCTCTTCTCGCTAAAATCTTTCTCTGTCATTGAAATTAAAGAATTTAAACTCTTCAGGTGAATATTTATTCACTTAAAGTAATCAAGACTGAACTGTAAATTGAACCACTTAAGCTCAACTCTTTTGAATTGTAAAATTTTTAATTTAAAGCTTCAAACATTTTTAATTCAGAAATGTTCAAAACCCATTTAAATAACGCAGGCATTTAAAAAAAAAAAATTTTCGATTTTTAATGCGTTTGAACGCATAATTGTCTAGTGAAAACAAAAACTTATTCTTGTAGAGAATTTAACGATCTACGAAAAATGTCGGATATGATTTTTTGCTAAGCCGACTCTTTCAAATGTTATTCGAGGTTAAAGTCGAACTCTAAATCGTAAAAGATAATTTTTACAATTTTTTATATTCTACCACAAAATAATGGCTCAAAAACATGAAATATCTTATTTTTCGTAAAAATAATAAAATGTTTTTGGTAAAACAATAACATTTTTACAAAATATCGTGAGAAAAACCAATTTTATAAAACTTGATTTAAAAAAAAATGTTAACTTTACTTTACCTGAATAATGACTTGAAAAAAAAAAATTTGGAAAACGGTTGACCTAAAGGCCATCCCTGCAACTTCCCGCTAATTTCAGTCATTGAAAGTTTGCAATTTAGCCGCTGGTTGCGATGTTTTTGAGCTCTTCGAGCTCAAAAATTCATTTTTTGTGTTATTTTGAGCTCTCTGAACTCAAAAATAAAGCTGCTCAATGCTTTTGAGCTCTTTGAGATCAAAAGTCTGATGGAAGTTTAATGGAAAAGTATTTTTTAATTTTCAATCTGCCATAACTTTTGAATGAGTTAACTTAGCAAAAAATCATATCAGACATTTTGTGTAGATCGTTAAATTCTCTACAAGAATAAGTTTTTGTTTTCACTAGAAAGTTACTCGTTCAAATGCATTCAAAATCGAAATTTTTTTTTTTTAATTCCTGTGTTATTTAAATGGGAAATCAAAAATCACAAATCGCCACTTCTTAATATTAATATTCAGAGCTCAAGCTTCACCAGAATTTTTTTTCCCGTCATTTCTGACAATATTTTCATGGTATCTAAGGAAAAAAAATTAAAAGTTTTTTTTTGGCCCACCCTAATGAACATCATACTCTTTAATACACATGTTGATAATGTTTTCAAATTATTTATGTGAGTGAGACTTAATATAAACCCTAAATTCAAAATTCTCCATATCATATTTTTACATTTGATAGTATCATTTGAATTTTATGGTAAATCATAACAGAATGAACTATTGCCTTAAATGTGAACATTATTTCTCCAGAACAAATAAATATATTATTTTATTTATATGATATTCTGTAATTATTCCCAAAATTTATTCAGTCCAGAGACAAAATGAAAGAGTTTATTGAAAATAGTTGATGATAAGTTTGAGAATCGATTTCAATGTGAAAGCATACAATCAGACGTTTTAAATAGAAAAATAGAACACTCTTCCTTATCACTTGAATTTGGGGAGATGTGTGCTTCGAAAGGCGACGACAATAAAAATATAGACATTGCGAGTTTTCTAGACCATCCATTTTTGCAATGGACTACAGTCATAAGTTGTAATTTAAATGGTTTTTCAATTTGTAATTGAAGACGGTTTTCAAGGCAAAATAAAATTGTTTTTTTTTTGTTCGTTTGAAGCAGCTTTGAAGATTACATGCTCATTGCAAGATTTGCTTACATCTACTAAAAATCATTATTATAACTTATGGCCCTCCTAATAAAATTTGCATGGTCTTGAAAACAAAATATTTTTTCTTTTCTGTTAAATGTTTTTATTATGTCGAAGATCATTTAATGTTTTTAACTGGTATCGAATTTGAAAATATCAGCAAAATAATTTGTGAGCATTTTTGTCATCTACAGGAATCATTGACAACAATTTCTAAAATATGAATATTGAAAATGGGATGTAATTATTCATCGATTCAAAATGCTGTTTATATCATATTTTGACATCTGAAATAAATTATTTCCTTAAAAATGTAAGGGATGATTTAAAAGAACTAGGACATGATTACTTAAACTGGATGGAGGATGCACAGGATAGAGATGTGTGGCGGTCTCGGGTTAGTGAGGCAATGAACTTCCGAGTTCGAACTGCTAATCTATAATAATAATGTGATATTGTACAATTTTGATTCATTTGAGGCGTATTAAACATTGATGAATTCTCTATGTTTATTCAATCTAGTCACAAAAGAAAAGAGTTTTTGACAAATAGTTGCAAATAGGCTTGAGTATTTATTTTATTATCCTCACAAAAATATTTTTAATCAATTTGTGTCAGCCGAAGCTGAAACTCGATGTCAACAAAGAAATAAACTTATTATTCATCGTGAATTGTTTTTTTTTTTCCGCAAAAAGTTAGTGATACTTTTAGATACTGCATTTTTTTTTTTTGACAAAACACAACATTTTAACTTTTTATCAAGCTTTGACGTTGAAAGCGACATTTTCATGTCCATTTTCAGAACTTTTCGTAAATATAATTGATTTAATTTTTTGCTAACCATGAGTGGCTCACTGTTTTTTAATCCAATTAGCAGAATTTTACTAGTGATTAATGAAATTTGACTTGGATTGAGAGAGAATCCAATGGATTATAATGTCTGGAAGCGTTGTTTATCAATTAGACAGCTCTTTATAACTTTGAATCAATTTGAATAAAATGTTGTTTCAATATGTTCTTCTAGTTGTATCCATTTTTCTGTGGATCGAAGATTTGCTTCGGAATTCAAATCACGAGCTGAATACTTTAGTTTGATTTAATAGCATTTTTTAATGCTTAAAGAGCATTTTTTCCACTATGTATTATTTCAATTTGTATAGCATTCTCTTATTGACAAGAATTCTCTTCAAGCGATAAGAAATGCTATTAAATTTTATAAACGTATTGCGAAATCAGAATCTAAGAAAGAATAAATATGTCAATTCAGTAATATATTGTAAAAATATATTGATGACGTCTTATATTTCTTATATTTATAAATAATTTTACAGATTTGACACAATGCCTTTCTAGAACTGAAATTTTTGTATGAATAACTTGTGAAAATAACTTTTTTTGGCACATTTTAAAATGTTAATACTACTGATCTAAAATCAGCTTGAGATTTGAATTCTGAAGCAACTCTGCAATGCACAGAAAAACGAATCCAGCTAGAAGAACATATTGAAGCAACATTCTATTAAAATTGTTTTAGAATTATAAAGAGCTGTTTAGTTGACAGAAAAGCCTTTAGATATTGTAGGATATTTCATTCTCTCTGAATCTAAATTAGTGAAATTTTACATGAAATACAAATTCAAAATTTTATTATTATTAGCAAAGGGAATAAAAAAGCGCATCTAAAAGTATCACTAACTTCTGCTGTAAGAAAGAATTCACGAATAATAAGTTTAATTCAGTATTGACATCGAGTTTTATCTTCCGGTGAGACGTCTTCATTTAAAATATTTTTGTGAATATATTAAAATAAATACTCAAACCTATTTTCAAGTATTTGTTACAAATATTCCCTTTTGTGACTGGATTGAATAAACATAGAAAATTCATCAACGTTTAATATGCCTCAAATAAATGAAAATTGTACAATATCATATAAAGAAAATAATTGATTGTCAGAAGTTGAAATATGCTACACAGCATTTTGAATCCTTAAGTAATAAAATCCCATTTCCAATATTTATATTTTAAAAATTGTTGCCAATAATTCTTGTAAATGACAAAAAGGCTTACAAATTATCTTATGATATTTTCAAATTCGATACAAATTAAAACGTTATATGATCTTTAGCATTGTCAAAACTTTCAACAGAGAAAAAAAAATTTCCAAGGTTATGAAAATTTTATTAAGAGGGCCACAAGTTATGCATTATGTTCAACACTTTTATATCAAATGTATGTTACATTCACTAATGTACCTCGGCGTGGGATTGCTTATTCAGATATTACAAAATAAAGCACACATTTTATTTATCATGATTACTTTAATATTTGTTTTTTATTTTGCATTAAATTTTATTCTCAGCTACCCTGAAAAATGTATCAATTCAATAAATTTATTTCATTACTATTCATATTAAGCATTGGTATTGAAATATACGTATTTTCATTCACTTGTTTTTATGATTGAAAAAAGTGCGCATCCTATAAGAGAAAAACAATGTTGTTATTAAACATTTTATTGCAACTTGTGTCACTTTTCCATAAATTTAATTTGTTTATTTGCAATGTTCTTTTTCACGATTTGAACCAAAGTGCATAAAGTGGTTCCAAGCAAATTTGCAGATATAATTTAGGCGAAAAATTTTGTTAGATAAAAATATTATTGTAGCTTGTGTCGTTTTTCCACAAAGTTAGGTTTTTTATTTTTAATTTAGTTTTAGAACAAAAGTTTATAGGGAATTCGTAGATCTTTTTTGTTTAAACAACCTTTGTCTTTTCATTGTTTTGAACTTTTGTCCATTTATTTTGTTCACAGCTTGTGTTGTTTCTCGAAAAATTAAATGTTTTCTATTTGAAAAAAAAACTAACGTTCCATCAAAAAATGATTAATAACAAATTTATAGATCTTTTTCGGGTGAATACCTTTCTCTATTAATTTTCTTCGTACCTTGCGTTGTTTTTCCAAGAATTGAATTTTTTAATTCCTAATGTTATTTTGCACTACACACAAAACTACCAGGTATCAAGTTGATGCGGCAAATGGATCAAAAGGATGCAACTTTTTGATACCTATATTCATGATCAACTTGATTCAAATTTCGAGATCAATCTTTTGTCATAGAATTTCAACTACTCAACACACTATAAAATTATTTAAACCTCTCACTTGAATATTGAGCAATTGTTGATGATCGTTTGAAATTAAATTGTTAATCAATTAAAAATAAATCATTTACTTAGCTCCGTTTATTCAAATTTATGATTACTGAGGTTAAGGAGGTTTGTTTACAAATGTCAGAAAATTTCGATCAAGGATCGATTATCGATTTTCAGAACTTGAATTTGGCAGAAAGGAATGTTTTTTGAAAATCGTCAACTGTCATTCTGTTTTGTATACTGATGCTAATACGCCTTGAAGTTGCTCTCCTTAATTTTCATTGATCCTCTAAAGCGAATCATATTGAGTTGAAATTCTAGATCAAAATAGCTGCAACATTTTGATACCCCAAGTTTTAGTGTGTACCTATTAATACAAAAACTACCCATCCTGTGAAAATGATCATAGATAAATTTGTAGATCTTTTTTGGGTGAAAAACTTTTGTTTATTCATTTTTTTCATAGCTTGTGTCGTTTGTACAACATTTTTTAATTTTATAATATTTTTAATGTTGTTTTTTACGAATAAAACAAAAACTACGTATCCTTTCAAAAAAGATTAATAAAAAATTGGCTTCTTAATCTTTTTTTGTATCTTGCCTAATTTGACCGCAAAATAGAATTTTTTTATTTTTCAAGAAAATTCAAAAAGTTGTGAGGATATATTCTTGTAGGGCTTTGAAAAAGCAACGTTTTTCTTCTCTTGACTTATCTCATATCGTGCGCTATTTGGCTTTAAATATTTATTTTTGTTTGTTTTTTCGACTTTCCGAGTACCAGGAATAGCCGTACATAGAATTTTTAAATCTTAAGAGAAATTATCTCAAAAATTTTGAATATTCTGTTACATACATACATACATACATACATACATTTATACATACATACATACATAAAAACAAACATACATACTGACAGACTGACCCATTCATAAAAACCTGTTTTTCGGGTGTAGATGGTCTCAAAACGTGGAAATTTGTCAGAAGGGTGGGGGGGGGGTCCCAATTTTACACAATTCTAATATCTTCTCTGATGAGAATGTAAAAATTTAAATTTTTAATTTCTCAAGAAAATTCAAAAAGTTGTTATGATAATCTTGTGGAGCTTTGAGAAAGCAACTGTTTTCTTCCATTGATTTTTATTTTCATATCGTGCGTTGTTTGGCTTAATTTTTTAATTCCACTTTTCGTTTTTTTTTTAAATTTTGCAAATGCTAACTTTGATAATTTTCTTCTTATCGAAAAAAGTCGTCTAGATACGCATGGTTCGACTTTCCGAGTAAGACGAACAGCCGTAAATAGAATTTGCAAATCTTAAAAAAAAGTTCTGAACAATTTTGAAAATGTTCTAACTTTTTGAAATTTCATTCAAAATAACTGGCTAGCAAACTTGACCTTCAGTTTCCGATACTAAAAGAGTGTACAAAAGGCCAATCTAACAGATTAATTCTTTTAAAAGTGTACAGAAAAAACTTAGGGTAAATAGTTTTGCAGGTAACTTCGTATTTTTACCTGTTCGTATTAGTAAAACACAAATATTACCCTCGATGGGCAGAAACTGTCTTTTGTTCTCATAAAAGTTTTCACCACCGTCTTGAGAATTGGAAGCTACTAGCTTTGATCCCTGAAGTGAAGTTAGCTGATGGTTGGTGTAAGAGGCAAATCGGATAAGTGCGGCTTCATAAAGGCTGACTTGCCAAATCTTTAGAGCTGTCAAAAGTTCCTTACGAGCGTGGGTAAAAGCAGAAAAATACCGAGACGTCAGGAAAAGTTTATCCACATGGGGTAATTTTTGTTGCAGGTAATCGTTACTTAAGAATCAGGGTAAATATTACTCTTAGTTTTTTCTGTGCGATCGTGCTCACAGTCAGACATGCATACATACATACAGCCAGATATACATACATACAGACAGACATACACACAGCCATACATGCATACAGACACATTCGTAAAAACCTGTTTTGCGGGTTCAGAGTTCAGTTCGGGTTCACAAAACGTGGATATTTGATAAAAACTGCGGGGAGGGCAAATTTTACATAAATCTAATACCTTGTCTGACAAGGAAAGTAGGGTTTCGGTTTTTAGACCACTGTATGCTGGTAGCTTTCCAATAAATCCGATTTTTGGGAGATAGATCAAATTGAAGATCTTGAGCAGATACTGCATTGAAAAAGAAAATTTACGATTTCATACTGATTTTCTTTTGTCATCAAAGATTAAAAAATAAGAAGCATGAGATAATTTCATTTTTTTTAATCACTATATGTATAGATGTTGATTAAAATTACTATGTGAATGTTCTATAAAAATTGAAATTTCCTCTGCTATAGTGGTGTATTTGGTTATCAGTGGGTAAAATTGAAGGTCATAGCATGTAGACGTGCATTAATAAATAAAATTTGCTGTGTTGATGTGTTGCTCTTTGTTAACATTAACTTGTTGGAATGCAGAGATTTTATATGGAACGATTGTTTGTAAAAGTGAAGTGTTATGAAGATTAAACGATTCAATTTAACGCAGAAAAATGATATATTCTATTCGACATCCAACGGATTGCGGCTCTCCATTTTTTCAAATTTAAAATTTTTTAATTTTGAATTCGAAAATGTTGATGAATTTTTGTAATCGTTTGTTTGACATATTTTCTGGATACATATTTTCTCCACATGTTTACCAAACAGTTCTGAACTGATTGCATATTTGATGTACAACCTTGTCATACATACCTTGTCTTTTTTCGTGATCACAAAAATATGTATCATACAAAGAAATAATAGCTTGACAGAACACGAGGGAAAGGGTATATATAGAACGAATCAAACTTAAAATTTCTTAAAATTGTACCCACTTTACAAACACCAGCCAAAACAAGACATTTGCGAGACGACATGATTCCCATTAAATTGGTTCTGTTCTTGATAATAATATACATATGTATATACACAGTGACAAGTGGTCAGCCAAGAAAAAGATACAATACTCCTGCTGAAGGTAATGGTAAGTTATAAGCCAAAGTTGTTATATTTTTTAACATAATAAATTTCGTAACACACTGCATGCAGGATTAACAGTTCAGTCAAATTTTACAATTTCTTCAAATCTACAGAATATATTTAACGTTTCAAAATGGTAGAATTAAATTTAAGTTTTACATAAAAATTGTCCATATATATTGAACAAAAATTTTAAATCTCAGCCGCTCTTGCACCTGAGATATAATACATAGTAAATAGTATTTAGCAAGAGTGTAAATAAAAAATGTGAATATATGAAGAAATCCAATTCTATCAGTAGAGAAGAGGATCCTAGGGGCCGGCCATAAGCTAGGTTACATATTAGTTACAATTTAGGGTAGTTCTTATTTATACTTGGTGGAATTTTTTCATTGAATTTCTTTGGTCTAACCCCCCAGTTTGGTTCAAATGCCAACAAAAAATCTCTAAATTTGGGCGAAATCGTTTCATATCCAGGGGTTTCACGCACAAAGACCATGTACTTTCCCATCGACTCAACATGGGAGAAAAAGGTGATGAAATTTCACAAATAATTCCGTATTTCAGTGTGGGAGGAAAAAAGAAAGAGACAACAAAACCACCTCGCTCTCATTTCTTTATTATTTATCCGTCTTTTTTATACTAGCAGGATCCAACATGTTTCGAGGCCTTTTAGGCTCCCTCGTCAGGCAAATTTTAAGAGGAACCTAATAGGGAATATTTGTATGTTATACTAATATCAATTAAAAAGTAGAATTGAATTCGAAGTTAATTATTTAAGAATTATCAACATTTATTTATCGTTAATGTTTATGAGGGACTATTGTACATAAAATGTGTGAGTGTGTTTGTGTACGTGCGATGTGTGTGCGTGTGTGTGTGTGTGAAAAAGGCCCTAATAGCCGGTTCTAGTTTACGAAATATCCGCATCTTTCTAAGACTGTGTCAAAATTGTTTGTCGGTGATTCTACGTCCAATCTATTTATGTTATTAAATTTTCCAAATAGGAAAAGAAAACAATCGAAAATACTAAAATACATTTCTAAACATTTCTAAAATTCAAAACATTCTTTTTACAAAAATTTAAATAAAAAGAAAGATTTCTTACACGAAAATTTACTAATAGCTTTTCTGAAAATCTGAAAAATTCGGAGAGTTTTCTTCTAAGCTCAACGTTAGTATATGGCGTGACTTTATACACGACATATCGGTAATATTCAGTTCCAGTTGAATTTTTCGATTTTCGTTAAATAAAAGTAAAATTTAAGTTTTAAAATAGTGTTTTCCCAAGTGTTGAAAAGGGAAAAAACAAATTCGGAAACTTTGCCTCTATTCAAAAGGAAACAAATACGGGGAGTTAACCTTTTTCTAAAAAATAAAAAATAAGAGAGAATTATAAAAAAGTTCTTGAAAAATCTGTGAAATTGATTGCTTTTTGTTAAGAAAATGAATTTTATTGAAATAGACAGAAATTGGGGTAATGGGATTGATGTGACGGGAGCACCTGTGAAAAATATCAAACAATTTCACTTAATTAGTGAAGAATTAAGATCAAAAATTTACAACAAGACTTTTTGATCAAATGCAAAATTCATGGAGTTTTTCCTAAGAAAATTTTTGACATCAATAAAAATGATAGCTTTAATTTAAAAAAAAATTAAGTTAAATTTCATATAAATACTGTGATTTCGAAAAAATCTCTCTTAAATTTGTCAAAAATGCTCTTAAGGATAATATAAAACATGATCGCAAATTTTTAAACATTCCTAATGAGCCAGGAGATGTACAAAAATTGCATTTGAATATTCACTCAGTTCTTTGTCATGATCAACCAGACCCCTGGTTTTTGAATATTTCTAATGTAATTATTCCACACACAGTTATTGACATTTTGAGATTAGGTGATGGCTTTAGCAACGGGGAAAAAAACCATATTCAATTACTTGAAATAATTAGAGACTTGAATCAAATATTAAAAAAATACCTGGGAATAAAATTGATGAATTTACATCACAGTTTATGGGTTTGTTTGGCTGCTCTCTACTGTCATCTGAAATTGTGGAGAGTTAGACTTAGTTTATTTTTGTTTTGTTAATTGATTCATTTTCGGAAAAGGGGCTGCACATGAAAATAAAACTTTAAGCTCTGCGCGTAGCTCGAAGGTCAGCGCCGAGCAGGTAGAATGGAACCTTTTCACACGACGTTATATGCAATGGAGGAAGGAATTTGTTTTCACTTTTATAATTATCGTTTTCTTAATGGTTCAGTCAGTTCAAGTTAAGTCATCGTGGTGAGAAGTTCCATTTTGTGTGTGTGAACGAGTCTCGTGTTGGATTATGTCTGTTTGCCATTATGTGGATTGGATTCTATCTGTTTGCCGTTGTGTGGATTGAAGTGTGGCAGACTGGTTGTCATTCCAATGTTTATACATTCAATCTTAAGGTTTGTAATTTCTGTCTTATTTTTGTGATCGCTATTTGATTCTCGGCTTTTTCCTCCACTCTTCAAGAGGGCGTTTTTTATGCCATAAAATAAACTCATTCCTTTGCAAGTAGAATTTGGCTGTGGTTATTTGAACCCCCAATACGCTCCACTAGCAATTAGGTGACTGATCAACGCTCAAACCTTTGGTGCCCCGGGTGAGGAATGGAGTGTGTTGGGCCCTAGTAATTAATTAGAAATTTGCGGTTGTTGAAGCCGTCAGTAGTCACGCACTGGAAGGAGGTAGTACATAATTTGAAAATTCTCTCAGGAAATGGTAAACAAATAACAGGGTTATTTTACAAGAGGCTGGTTGGTTTATTGTCGTTCATTTTTGACATACCGCTGTAGTGTGAGCGATTTTTAGGTTTTCACTCAAGCCTTTCATAGAAATGAAGTGAGGTAAAATAGACTAAGTGTGGAACACCCCTTTTTCAGCGTATTGTATGCATTCTTGCCGCTTCTCTTAGAGAATAGTCTGGCCCCTCTATCCGTCTGTGACCTTCAGCTAGTTCTGTGGGTGGGGATAATAAAGGTGGAACAATGGCACCTGTCTCTCTGAGAAAACTAACTGCCTTGCAGGGTTCGCGATCAGCGGAGATCAATCGGATGCACACGCGTTTTGGGGAAGCTGCCCCGGAATCTCTCACTCGTAATATTATTGAAAGGCGACACAATATGCTTGATAAAATTTGGGAAGAGGCTCGCGCGACCCATGCTGAAATTGTTGTTCTTGAACAAGCAGCTGCAGATTCGTATATGACCGATGATATTTTCGGTCAGATGGAGGCGCGTTATGAAAACGCACAGTGTGATCTGTTGCGGGTGTCAAGTCGTATCGACGCGTCCTCATCTAGCGCTGGTGGTCGTTTATCTAGACAAGCAGATGAGTACGTGTCGGATTCAGACCTCCGACCTGCCAAGCTTCCAAAATTGGACTTACCAACCTTTTCCGGCCGATACGAGGACTGGGAGGATTTCTGTGACCTCTTCACGTCCCTGGTCCATGATGCTCCGCGATTAGCAAACCTCACAAAATTGCAATACTTAAAATCTTGTCTCACTGGTACCGCGGCTGATCTAGTGAAAGACGTGACAACCACAAACACGAATTATTTAACCACTTGGCAGGCTTTGAAGACTCGATTCTTTAACCCTCGATTAATTGTTAGCTTAAGTTACCCTTAGTGATGAAGCACAGCGCATTGTTCGCGCGTTGACTGACCTCGGTATGCCAGTGCAACATTGGGACGTTTGGCTTGTGCACATTTTGGCGAGTCGCTTGGATCCTGAATCTAAAAGGCTCTGGGAAACCAATATCAGCATGAAGGATAACCAAATCGTTGCAACGGCGGCCACATCTGCAGCGGAGCCTTCTCCGATGCAACGTTTCCCAAAATTCAGTGGTCTTGTGGAGCTCCTTGAGCAGCGATCTCAAGCACTTGGTATGCTTGCTGCCGAGACTAAAGCTAATAAAGGGCCAGCATACAATTCAGGATCTTATGTCAAATCAAATAAATCTTCGAAACGGGCCTTCAGGCTAGTACTGGTTCAGGTGTGGGAAATGCCCGCGCATCTGCTCAAAAGTATATGTGTAAAACATGCCGAGACAAGCACCACTCGTCATTACACACCACTCGCACTGGGCAGGCAACGATCTATCTAAAAAAAGAAGAGATGTTTAGCCACGCATGTAAACAGAAACAACCTGTTCCCTCACACAATGTATCCGCGTTGACTTCAAGTTTTTCTGACACATGACAACTGGTATTTCTCGCGACAGCCCAGATTATACTGATAGGTTATACGGGTACCCAGATCCGTTCTCGCGCTCTGGTCGACCGAGGCTCTGAGGCCTCCTTTGTTAAGGAATCAACCGTACAGTTACTCCAGTTACGCAAACTCCGCGTAAATATTCCATTAACGGGAATGGGTGCGTCACTCGCCGGTACAGCCCGTGCTATGGTAGATCTGTCACTGCGCTCAATTAGTAATCCTTCATTCTATCTTGAGACTAAGGCCTTGGTCCTTCCTCGCCTCACATCAAACCTCCCCTCACAGCTGAGCACTGACCTCGACTTAAGCCAGTTTGGTGATCTTTGCTTATCGGATCCTCATTTGCACAAAGCAAAGTCAGTCGATGTCGTCTTGGGGTCCGATGTGTATTGTCGGATCCTGCAACCTGGCTTGCGCCATTTCCCACCTTCACCGTTAATCGTCCAGGATACTGCTTTGTGGTGGATTGTTTCGGGATCGTCTCACTCCGTCCTGTCACGGCGGGTGGACCCCCCATCACGAGCTTCTCTCGCGGCGGGGCATTGTGTTCATGATAACTACCTGCAGGAGGCTTTACAGCGTTTTTTGACGCTGGAAGAATTTTCTAATAATAGTCCCAAAATGAAACCTGAGGATGAGACCTGTGAGTGGCTGTTTCTTGATTCTCATATCCGCGCTCCCGATGGCCGATATATTATTCGGCTCCAGCTGCGATCGGAACCGCCGATGGCCTCTGCCGAGACCTCACGGATGGCGTTGAGTTCGCTCTCCACGACACACCGTCGCTTTGCCCGGAACAGACGCCTGGCGGACTCGTATCGTGAATTCATGAAAGTTTATGAGGAGTTGGGCCATATGGAAAGAGTTCCTGTTTCTCAAATGGGCAATCCTTGAGCGTGGTATGTACCGCATCATGCGGTTATCCCGCACAGACCGCATCAGCTAAAGCTTCGTGTTGTCTTCGACGCCTCAGGACTCACCGCAGAACAGCAATGTCTAAATAAATTCTCAATGCCGGGGCCTGCTCTTCAGGGCGATATCACTCTGATACTTTTGAATTGGTACAGATATCACTTTGTTCTTACAGCGAACATCATAAAGATGTTTCGCCAAATCTTCGTTCAAACTGAGGATCGGGATCTGCATAGAATTCTTTGGGTACCTGATCCTGCGGATACGCCCGTAGATCATCGTTTGACTACGGTCACTTGTGGGACCGCATGTGCCCCATACTTGACCATTCGCACACTAGTCCAGCTGGAAAGGATGAGCAGCAGCGTTTTCCCCTTGGAGCTTGTTGCCACCAGCGCAATACCTATGTCGATGATATTTTCGTGGGGGCTCACAGATTGGATATTGCGATTCTGAAGCGAGATGAATAGGCTGCAATTTCGCTCTATACTGTCTTCGAGTTGTATAAATGGGCAGCAAATCAGTCTGATCTGCTTTCTGGACGCAGCAGCCATAGGGAGCCGGAAAAAATAAAAAGAATGGCTTCCCATGAGCGCGTTAAGACGTTGAGCTTGCTTTTGAATGCAGCGATGGATGTGTAGGGATTCAGTATTGCCAACTCCCTTTTGCCAACTCTTCTTTGCCGTTGAAGATCCTACAGCGATGGACTGATTATAGTAACTCAATAACCTCCATCCGTACACTCTTGATCGGTCGCTGACTGGGAGCCTCTCCAGACTCTCGGTAGCAGCTTCATGGATTCTCGGATGCATCTTCTCGCGCATATGCCGCAGTGGTTTATCTGGTATTCCAGCTTGATGACGGCCGTCACCAGTTGTCGCTTCTTATGTCTGAAACTAGGGTGAGTCCTGTCAAGGTGGTAAGCAACCCGAGTCTCGAACTGAGCGCAGCTGCTCTGCTTGTGAGACTTAACTGTCACATTCAGAAGCTGCCCTTCTTTAAAGATCTACCTGTCTTTGCTTGGTCTGACAGACAAGTATTACTTGCGTGATTACGCAAACACCCATGCTATTGGAAAACCTTTGTCGCTAACCGCGTGTCCTTCATCCAAACCGAGCTGCCCTCGGCTGAGTGGAGGCCCGGGTCTGTCAGGGAAAGTTTGGCAGATCTCGTCACTCGTGGAGTGAGGCCTGATGAATTTCAAGGTATTGAAAATGGTGGCATGGATCACAATGGCTCTCATTGCAAGCGGCGGATTGGCCAGATCGGCCGGATGCCCAGCGAATGATGCACGTACGAGAGCAGATCCCTGAACCGGAATTACTGACACGGTTCTCGACACTAACGCGGCTGATCCGCATAGTGGTATGCTGTCGCCGCTCCCTGTTGAATCTTCAGAAACGAAGAGGGGGGAAATGCCTAATTTGTCATTTCTGACTTTCTCAGTGATCGCTGACGCTCGCGCAGCGATCATTCGAGTGTCTCGGGCAGTCGCCTTTCGCGCGGAACTCGCGCTTATGACCACAAATGGGTCTTTACCAAAACGAAATCCACTCCGAAAAGTCGGCGGTCGCCTGTCACACTTCGCCCTTCCTTGCGAATCCAAACATCCCCCGATCCTTCCTCATCGCTCAAATATCAGTCGGCTCTTTGTACATCATGCGCATTTATCTTCTCTCCATGGAGGACCCACGTTAACATTAAGTACTTCGCTTCAATCTGTATGGATTCTAGGTAGAACACGTTTATTCAAAACTGAAACTCGAAACTGTATAATCTGTCAACGCGTCACTGGAAGAACTCCAGCACCTTCAGGAGCGAAACAAATGGCGCAGCCCATCCGAAAAGTTCGCTGTGGGTCTGTTGGTCCTTGTTAAGGATGAACAATATCAACCCTCGAGGTGGCCTTTGGGACGTGTTGTTGAGGTTCATCCTGGCCCTGATAATAATGTAAGGGTGGCTAGCGTAAAAACGGCCACTAATACACTACGTCGTCACATCGCCAATCTCTGTCCTCTCTCCATCTACCATCACCAAGTGCTGCTACTTCATAGCCAGGCTGGGCGGATCGCTAGGCTGTATCCTTATTCACTACCCATTGTTATAGCGCATATCTAACATTTAATCTCTAGTTTATATTTTCGTCCTGCGGACGAAGGGACTGCACCTGAAAATAAAACTGTAAGCTCTGCGCGTAGCTCGAAGTTCAGCGCCGAGCAGGTAGAATGGAACCTTTTCACACGACGTTATATGAAATAGAGTAAGGAATTTGTTTTCACTTTTATAATTATCATTTTCCTAATGGTTCAGTCAGTTCAAGTTAAGTTATCGTGGTGAGAAGTTCCATTTTGTGTGTGTGAACGAGTCTCGTGTTGGATTATGTCTATTTGCCATTGTGTGGATTGGATTCTATCTGTTTGCCTTTGTGTGGATTCAAGTGTGGCAGACTGGTTGTCATTCCAATGTTTATACATTCAATCTTAAACTCTGTAATTTCTGTTCCATTTTTGTGATCGCTATTTGATTCTAGGCTTTTTCCTCCACTCTTCAAGTGGAGGTTTTTTATGCCATAAAATAAACTCATTCCTTTGCAAGTAAAATTTGGCTGTGGCTATTTGAACCCCCAATACGCTCCACTAGCAATTAGGTGACTGATCAACGCTCAAACAGGGGTTATCTAATGATTTTTTAAACAATGATAATCCAAAAACTTGGTTAGAAAAACAATTGAATGAGCGTTCAATTGAAACAAACATTTTCTTAAAAAATAATCCAGAATTAATGATCACAACATCAGACAAAGGAAGTATTACAGTAGCGATTCATAGGGATGCTTTTATTCAACAAATGTTGCATGTCTTTTATGATGAAGATAGTTTTCAATACAAAAATGAGGAAACTCATTTTTCTCTCAGGCTTAAGATGGTTATTGCCCAATATGTCGAATGCATTTTTGGTTAGAGTTGGATTTTTTGTTTGTTTCAATATTATGCACGGGGTTCTCCCAGTATATATTATCAGTCACGAACGCATTATCATAATGCAATCAAGTGACCTGATAAGAGCGTGTGCTCTGACATATTGGGTAAAGCCTGGTTTTTATCACATCATTCACAGACTGGGTTGCAGTCAAGTGCAAGGGGGGGGGGACCTACAGCTTAAGGTGGGTTCCGAACTAATTTTATTATTATTTTATTATTTTTTATTATTAATTATATTTAGAGAAGTTGTAGGCTCCGGAAGCTTCGATCATGGTTCCTTAAAGAAACTAATCCCAAAGCTACTGGAACGTGTACGTCATCCGCTTCTGCTCCTTGTGTCCTAAAAGGTAAGCAAGAGCGGGAAATTTACGCGTGATAACATCGGGCAACACTGTTCCTTGAAGTCAGGTCTCTAGCCGCGGATGACCTTACGCGGCAGACAAGACAGTGGGAGATGAAAGTTTCACCTCTGGATACTTTTTTAGAGCTACCAATCTTTGTAGAATTTAAGAGGAACAGTGTTGACGGACCAGATGGAGTGATCCCAGGAGAACAGCCTTTTGCATCCGGTTCGCGATTAAATGAGCCTGACGCTGGCAAGCCGGAATCTTGTTGAGTTGGCTGATAAATGAAGCTTTCATACCTCCAAGACAGCCGAGTATGAGAATTATAAGATGGACTTTGTAGCCTTGGTACAGCCTACACACCTCGAAAAGAAGTGCTTGATATTTCGCCCGTTTTTCTCCCTCCTTTGCCGTGATATTACCATCGGCTGGTGCCGAGAATTCAATCACGTAAATGATCTTGTTCTTCAGATCTTGGAGGACAATGTCAGGCTTCGTAGCACTGATACGTTGAGTGGTGGAGAATGAGAAATTCCAGTAGATCTTACACTGATCATTCTCCATAACGGACTCGAGTTCCCCCTGGGCGTATGGCAAGACGGGGAATAGATCAACACCATAGAAATGCCTAAGATGGTAATATAACACTTTTAGAGCTGCATTGTGTCTCTCTATGTATGCGTAGCGTGCATATTTAGAGCATCCACTGAGAACATGTCCAAGTGTTTCTGGCTCTTGCTTGCACGCTCGGCAGTTGGTATCGCATACACGTACATTCATTATGCGCTCGCGGTAAACTAAGGTGTCTATGACTCCGTCTTGACAGGCAAAAAGAAATCCCTCGGTCTCCGATCTCAATCCAGCAGACTTTAGAAACATGTTGGACAGACCCATCGAGAGCTCTTCTCTACGTATGATGCCATAGAACTTACCATGAAGGGGTTTTTGTCAGCATGTTTTCTTAGTAGGAGCGTATGTTCTGCTTCCTATATACGACTTTTGAGCACCAGAGGTGTTAGTGATGCTAGGCCATGTGTAGTGTCGCTGGAATTAAATGGGAGGTCAAGCTCCTCTGCGGCCCTTTCTGCTGCATGGTATAGAAACGAAGCAGCAATGGCGACTTCATGTTGATGTACGAGTCGCATAAGGGAATCCGTGCTTTTTAGAACTGAGCAGGCTGTAGCCAGAACCGATCTTCGAAGAAGAAACTCTAAGCTTAGCAAGCCTCTACCCCCTTTATCACGAGGGAGATATATTCGAGGTACGGAAGATCTAGGATGAAGACTTTGTTGTATTGTCATCATCTGGCGTATGCTTCGATCAAGTTGTTTTAACTCACCGACGTTCCATTTCACTGCACCAAACGTGCAGAGCAGTATAGGAACGGCCAGCATATTGGTCGCCTGGATCTTATTCTTTCCAGACAATTCGTAAGCCCAAATTTTTCTGAGAATTTGGCGATACCTTTTTCCAAGGGCTGCTTTCAAGTTATGCACATTTTGGGTTTCCGCTTGCGGTATTCCAAGATATGTATATGTTTCTCCAATACCAAGATGTTGAATGGTATTTCCGCCCATGAGTTGAACATCCTGGTCGTCACGGAATGATGTAGTTTCTAGTCTTCCTTGGTGTAGGTGGACGCAGGCACACTTGGCCAGTCCGAAGCTCATGCCAATCGCTTTAGAATACCTATTTACCGCATCAAAAGGATGTTAAGGTCCTTCTTTGAGGAAGCAAAGAGTTTAAGGTCGTCCATGTGTAAAAGGTGGTTGACCTTATATTCTCTTCTGTTCGGCGGGCCACATAGGTATCCAGAGCTTTTGCCTCGCAGCACAATAGATAGAGGCAAGAGCGAGATGCAGAAAAGTATGAGACTTAGAGAGTCTCCTTGAAAGACCCCCCTCTTATATGTGACAAAGCTTGTAGTCACTTGTCTTTTGTTAGATGTTATGACAAATCTTTTCCGCCACAAGAGCATAAGCTCTTTTATGCATCTCACTATTTTGGGATGCACCTCCATGCACTCAAGGAGCTTAATAAGTAGCTCATGGTTCGTGTTATCAAATGCCTTACGGTAATCAATCCAAGCCATGGACAGATTGCGTCGATACCCGATCGAGTCCTGGGTAATACACCTGTCTATTAACAGGTTCTCCCTGCAACCTGCCAGCCCTCTCTTGCATCCACGTTGTTCGACTATTACACTCTATACCGGCTCGATAGATGTTAATATCCTCTCTTTGAGGATGCTAGTGAATAGCGTGTAGCTGGTGTTTAAACAAGCTATGGGGCTGTAGTTCTTCGGACTTGACAAATCTCCGGTTTTAGGGATCAATACCGTGCGTCCTTCCACTAGCCACTGCGGGACGGGTTGTTCTCCGTTTAAGAAAGTAGTGAATATACGAGCTAGATGTTGGTGCGTAGAAGTAAACTTCTTCCACCAAAAGTTGTTCATTTTATCTGGCCCTGGCGCTGAAAAGTTCTTAATTCTAGCGATAACTTTCTTCACTTCTTCAGCAGTAATTAGTGGATACTTTTTCTCTGAACCTCGTAACCTTTGCCTTTGGCAAAAGTTACGAAAGAGTGATATATCAGAAGCGTCTTCATTTAGCTCCCAGAAGACTTGAATCTCTTCTCGACTAGGCGGATTTTCAACTACACATGACGCTTTATTGAATAGAAGGGAAGTTTCGAGCAAGTGCCCTCACTTTTGGAGTGAACTTTTTATTTGATGTTATGTAGCTAATCACACACTGAACATTTGATGCATGCCGTCTCGCCGTGTCAATTTTGAACTGAAGCTGTGTAATACGCTCGCGTGTCTTACTCAGACGTACCAAAGTATCGCTACTTCTATCGTCGCTAAGCAGGGAGACCGCCTTCTCGTAAACTACACAGTTCAGATTCCAGAGATTAACATCTTCGGGGAGCAAATCGCGGAGAGCAGTATTAGCTTCAGCTAGTTTGTCCATCCTGAGGAAGACTTTTTGGTGGATAGATCTCCTACTTCTCATGTTGGCATTATCAGCTATCTGCAAAGGTGGTCTTGCTGGAACGGGTGGAATGTTCGCTGGAGCATATTGCTCCTCTTCCTGTTGATAAAGAGCTTCATATCCGTTTTTTCGCAAGAAGGATACCTGATCTCTTAAATACTGAGGCGTTTTATGAGCATATTCCGGATGCATATTGACCCAACCGTCATGTAACCTCTTCATGAATCCTCTCTGCACCGGTGAGCTTCTTTGCCAACAGGTAAGAAGGTCCCTCCTGAGTTGGTCCGACCATTTAAATCGATGTTCTCGCGTTTGTCCGGGGCCATTGCCTGGTCTTCGCCTCATATCGTTCCTATTGCCACTCCCAACTGAACCATGGCCTCCATCCGAGAGAAGCCTATTGTGGGTGGCACTGCACGATACTTGTGTCGTAACCGTATAATTCGTTGCATTGGGGAGTTAGCCCAAAGCAACGCGGCTGACTGCAAGACCCGGAGCTCTCGGGCGATGGGGTCGCCATCATTATTATTATTATTATTATACCATTAAGCCATTTCCATTTCGGGGTAGGCGTGGCTTGCTCGGTTGGAAAACAGTAAATAGGTATATAGGTATATTGGTATAAAGTAGGTCGGTATATAGGTATAAGGTAGATAGGTATATATAGGTGTTAGGTATAGATGTTTTAGATTGATCTGGAATTCTCGTGTTATTTATTTAAATGACACGTTCATTCCGCAACACTGCTCCGACCCTAATAAAAAATAAAAAATGAATAATAAATAGCCTCACAAAATTTGTATGTATGGTTCCCCACTTGGGCCCATTAGTATCCAAGGTCTTTGTTTCAGACGTCATTCATTCTATTGTCACTCTGTTTCCGAACTATTTGTCGCCACACTTTTCTGTCCTGGCACACTCGTCTAGCGTCATTCACGTCCATGCATTCTTTCATGCAAGCTCTTGTGTTCTATTTCTTTCCCATATGTCAACTAGTGTCTCTCTTGTACCACATTCTTTGATGATTGTCTCGTTTCGGACTTTGTCCATCAGTGTTTTCCCGCATATTGTGCGCAGAGATTTCATGTCAATCGCGTTAATTTTGCTCCTGTCATTTTCTTGACAGGTCCATGTCTCGCTGCCGTATAGTACAATCGGTACGAATATAGAATTATGTATGGCCATTCTAGCTTTTTTTATATGTTTTTATTTGTGACTATGGACCCTGCTCTACCCTGTTCTTCATGCTTGTATTACGTTTATTCAACATTCTTTGCAATTCCTCGACTGATTCTGCCATGAAAATCTTGTCCTCTGCGAAAGCTAACCCGGCATGAATCCACTTTGGACTTCCCATATCTTCTCTTCTGTGATTTCCATTACCCTACGAATGAGTATTTTCAAGTATATTTTACTTAAGGTACTTAGTAGGCTGATACCTCTGTAATTACTGCAGTTGCTTTTATCTCCCTTTCTTTTGTATATTGGTACGATAATCGCTTTTCTTTAATCGCCTGGGACTTCCCCTACCTCGATACATAAATTTATCAATTCGCACAACCTGTGAGGTATGTACTCGCCACCGTATTTAAGCATTTCAGCGCTAATACTGTCTATACCAGCAGCGTTACCGTTTTTCAGGTTCTTAATTGTATATCTGATGCCAGTAATACAGAGTTTTTCAATTGGGTTTTCCAATGCATTATGTTCTGTGTCGTAATTTGTTGTCCTATATCTTGACCTCCTAATAATTCTTCAAAAGAGTCTTTTGAAGCGTCTACTATTCCGTCTATGTCATACAGCATTTTGCCTTTGCGGTTTCTCATGCTGCCAAACTCCGTAACAATCCCACAAAAATGCTTCGAAAAGGGACTTTTAAAATTTTATACAGAATGAAAACTAATAAATTCTTAGGTAATTATATTGACAGATGTGATATTGATACAACGAGTACTAGTCCCTCCTTAGCCTATGGCCTTGTTAAAGCTCACAAAGCTTCTCTCTCCTCTACGACCTCTATGACCAGTTATTTCAACAATAGGTTCTCCAGTTAGAAAATTGGAACGATTATTAAGTCAAATTATTAAAAAATCAATAGAAATCCCGAAAACATCAATTAAAAATAGTCATGCGTTCTTAAAACTAATTGACAATGTAATAATACCTTTAGATCACATATTTGTCTCTTTTGATGTAATAGCTATGTTTCCAAATATTCCTTACGAAAGAGTTAAAATTGCTATATAAAAATGTTGGGAATTGATTAAAATTAATACCAAAATTCCAAAAAAACAATTTCTTGATGCTATAAAATATGTTTTTCATTCAGTATATTTCAAATTTGATAATAATTCTTATAAACAAAAGGTCACTCTTCTTAATGCTTTTAATAGTATAAGGCCAAGATTACAATTTACTGTTGAAATTGAAACTGAATAGAAATTAAATTTTCTACATTTTACTCCAATTGAAACCCATGAAAGAAATATCATTACTGACTGGCATAGGAAAAAGATTTGTTCAGGTCGAACAGTTAGTTTTCTCTCAAATCACTCTATTCAAAATAAGATAGGAATCATTCAAAACTTGATTGATAGAGCCCTTAAATTATCACATCCAGTTTTCCATGAAAAAAATATTGAACTATGTGAACAAATTCTTTTTCTTAACCACTACCCTTTTTAATTCATTGAAATACGTGCGCATAACAGAATAAATTATATTAAAAACAGAAGCAATAATCAACATAAAATAAACACAGAAGATTATAATACATTTAATACTGTTGTTCTTCCATATTTTGGTAAAATCTCGAAGATTTTAAAATTAGTCTTGGGAAAATTAGGTTTACATGCTATTTATAGAGTTCCTTCTAAGAGCAATACGATTGTAAAATTGAGAAAAGATACATATGAAGCGCTAAATGAGAAATGTGTAATTGACAAATAAATTGTAAAGATTGCAATGCAGTTTATATAGGGCAGAGACAAAGGGCACTTAGACTTAGGAAAAATGAACATGAAAATAATTTTCACAGAAGTCCTACATACCACTCAGTGCTTTCAAAACATAAGGTTACACATGATTATGAATTTAATTGGAATGATATTAAAATTCTTATCATGGTTAAAGTAATTTTCTTTGACTAGATAATAGAAAGAATTCTTTTCTATTAAGCAATCAATTTCTCAATAAATAATTTTGATTACATAAAACTTAATTAATTTTTTAATAAAACTGATTGAAATATTTACTTTACAGGTATATTAAAAAAATGGTCATACCTTCAGTTATTCCCTATAAATAATCCCTGATGATTTGGAATTTTCTGTTTTAATTATGAACCTTTTTCCTGCTCATTTTGCAAAAATTATTCTTGATGAAATTGAATTCTTTTCAATCTTAATTCAAAATTATTGTTTTTGGGTTTGAGGGAGGAATAATACTAGGACATATCGATGGGTCCTAAAAGAAACTACGCAACTCGCAGCGACGGATAGAAACTACGTATCTGGCGCGCTCCATACTAAGTATACAGAAATTTGTATATGCTTAGTATAGAGCGCGCCAGATACGTATTTTCTATCCGTCGCTGCAAGTTGCGTAGTTTCTTTTAGGACCCATCGATATACTGAATTTATTGGCACTATAATCACGTCAAGATAGCAACTGGAAGTGGATGTATTTCATGTTCGAAGAAAAAGTATAACTCGTGCGCTTATGGCACTCGCCAACTATAGATGCGTTCTTCTCGAAAAGCGGTTTTCCGAAGTCCCAACTTCAAAAATGCCCCAGCGCCTCGTTTTTCAACCTAGAGGGTTCGTTTTATTCTTATAAGTTCTCTAATCAACGAGAACAATACAATAATTTGTTTAAATAACTTTAAAATCATTCAAATAATTCGTTTTTGTTCAAGTATATAGTTTACCTAAAAAAGCAGGAGAAACATTTTATCTCACCAAATTTTCGACACATAGGAAAATGAAAAAAAAACGCATTTTCTCCTCCCTAACGATAAAAAACACATAAAATTTGTACACTCGAATACATTTTTTGAACAATTTTCATTTGCTCAAACATTTGACGGCATTGCCAGAAAACAAAGTAGTACCTCAGAATATTTCAATTTTTTGAAAAAACGCAAAAATAAAATATTTAAACAAAATGAAATTGTTTGAAAGTTTTTAATTTGTTTAAACATTTACAAGTATAATGAGGAAACAAATTGGTATCTGAAAATATTCAAATCTGTCGAAAATTTGGTGAGATAAAATGTTTCTGCTGCTTTTTTAGGTAAAATATATACTTGAACAAACACGCAACTATTTAAACAATTGTAAAATTATTCAAGCGAATTATTTTATTGTTATCATTAAATAAAGAACTCATAACGTCTAGAAAATTCGTTAATTTTGCGACTCACCTGAAAAAACAATAGTTTGAAAAATTAAAATTGTTCAAAGCCATGTGAGCGTAACCTCAAAATTTTTTTCACATTTTTTTTCAAAACCAACTTACGTTCACCCAAAACCCGACATCGAGTTAAAAATTTGGAAAACTATATATGAAGCACTATAAGTAACGCGGGTCCGGTCCTAAATTTTTATAATTATGAAAAAAAATGTGTAACAAAATTTTTGTTGCTTTTTTCATCATTATAAAAATTTAGAAACAGACCCGCGTTTCATTGCGCTTCATATATAGTTTCCTAAATCGCCAAATCTATATCGCGTTTGGTGGGAACGTAACTTAGTTTGGAAAAAAATGTGAAAACAAATTTTAAGGTTACGCTCACATGAAGTTAAACAATTGAAAATTAATTAACACATGACTCATTATGCTGAAAGTTTGATAGCAGTATTTGAGACGTGCACAGTTTGGTGGGTACACTCTCTGCACGTGGACTTCTAAGTTGGAACTCTGATAGAAGTAATTGAGACGTGCACAGCTGGGAGAATACCATATGTGCACGTGAACTTTTAATTGAAAAATGATTGTAATAATTGAGGAGTGCACAGTCGGAAGGTTACCATCTGTTTACGTGCACAATTGGGAGTATCCTATACGTGCACGTGAACCGTTGGTAGGAAACTATCTGTGTACGTCGAAATTTAGACGTGCACATATGGGCCAATGGACTCACGATGAACAAACACCCCGTAACAAGGAGCCTGAAATCGTACGGTAACTTCCCCCATGAAAAAATGCTAACATTCTACTATTCAGACCCTTTACATATTTACTGTTTGTCGAAAAATCAATCTGGTGTGTGCGTGCGTGCGTGCGTGCGTGCGTGCGTGCGTGCGTGCGTGCGTGCGTGCGTGCGTGCGTGCGTGCGTGCGTGCGTGCGTGCGTGC
>CAKNXH010062896.1:51291-67122 GCA_932178445.1 Andricus quercusramuli | reverse complement strand
AAATTCAACTTTTTTGATAAATAAAACTATAAGTCCGATCGGAAAAGTGAAGATACCACTGGATTCATGTCGGCCATATATATAGGTGTTTTTTTCATTTGCTTAAAAAAGTAATTTTTTAAACAATTAGATTGTTTATAATTTTTGCCAATTTATTTAACAATGATAATATAAAACGAAATGTTACATACTGCAACATAACGTAGCCTAAAGCATAATAATTAAAACAAAAATTGAATAATGGAAAAAAAGTTTGTTTAAACATTGTTTTTATCCTTTCCACGTTCACTCCTTCACGTTACGCTATGCAGCATATAGATTTGGAAACTCAACTTTTTTTATAAATAAAACTATAAGTCCGATCGGAAAAGTGGAGATATCACCGGATTTATGTGGGCCATATCTCTACGTGTTCTTTTTCATTCGTTTGAAAAAGTCATTTTTTAAACAATTAGATTGTTTATAATTTTTGACAATTTATTTAACAATGATAATATGAAACGAAATGTTACATATTGCAACATAACGTAGCCTAAAGTATAATAATTGAAAAAAAAATTCAATAATGAAAAAAAGTTTGTTTAAACATTGTTTTTATCCCCTAAACGTTCACTCCTTCACGTTACGCCATGCAGCATATAGATTTGGAAATTCAACTTTTTTTATAAATAAAACTATAAGTCCGATCGGAAAAGTGAAGATACCACTGGATTCACGTCGGCCATATATGTAGGTGGTGTCTTCACTTTTCCGATCGGACTTATAGTTTTATTTATAAAAAAAGTTGAATTTCCAAATCTGTATGCTGCATAGCGTAGCGTGAAGGAGTGAACGTGGAGGGGATGGAAACAATGTTTAAACAAACTTTTTTTCCATTATTGAATTTTTTTTTGATTATTATACTTTTAGTTACGTTATGTTGCAGTATGTAACATTTCGTTTTATATTATCATTGTTAAATAAATTGTGAAAAATTATAAGCAATCTAATTGTTCAAAGAATGACTTTTTCAAGCAAATGAAAAAAACACCTAGAGATATGGCCGACATGAATCCAGTGGTATCTTCACTTTTCCGATCGGTCCTATATTTTTATTTATAAAAAAAGGTGAAATTTCAAATGTATATGCTGCATGGCGTATCGTGAAGGAGTGAACGTGGAGGGGATAAAAACAATAGATAATTTATTAATTATTGATAAATGAATGTTTTCGCAGCTTGAATAATGGTTTACTCTAGTATTATTATATGTTTTGCTAATATCTTTGTCCCTAAACTTGAAAAACCTGGAAAAATGCTAATAACAATGTAATTGTTTAAATAATAATTTGTTTATTGCAAAAATGAAAAAAAGCACTTAGAGATATGGCTGAGACAAAGCCAGTGCTGTTTTTAGTTTTTTGCTAGGACTATTTGTTTATTTTTAATTTAATGTTGAAATTTCAAAAGTATATGCATAGCTAACTTCGGGGTCGTCGAAGAACGATTATTTTTTAAATGAATGTTGCATATTTGAAATTTGACTCATAAAATTACTGCAACATCAAAATTGCAATTAAACAAATTAGGTACTTTCTTAAACTAGCCAAAAAATACAAACATTTCAGGTCCCGGAAGCTTGAACTACAACATTGACATATCGATATGGGTACCATACCATAATTTAGTACTTATTTAGTGTTAATTTATGCTGCAGAACAAAAATTTTGTGCCCTATAATTTTTGTCAAAAACATGTAGTGTGCTAGCTTTAGCTGAAGCCACAACTCCGGTATGCGACACCCGGAAACTATGTGGAAATTCTGGATTTAGACCATTACTAACAACGGGCGCAGTACTGCGCCTGTAATGACTAGCTACAGCTGGCAGACTAGTACGGGCATAGTACTGGCTAAAACCCAGGCATAGTACTGCGCTTGTGCTGGAAAACCAGCACTGGCACACAAGCGCTGGTCCTATACTGGTAGAACTCTGGCCTAATGCATGATGGCCAAACCTTACTCCCACAATTTTGCCAAGCATTGTTTCAATACGGGTAGAACTCTGGCCTAATGCATGACGACCAACCCGTTTCTCACGGAGTAACACGAATCGTCGGTTTAATACTGGCACTTTAAGGGCCCAGTAAAAACCGCTAACAATGGCCAACCTTTATTTGCCAAGGTTAAGCCCAGCGTCGGCTGTATACTGGCACAATACGGGTAGTGCTCACCATACAAGTAGCGGCAAACCCGTTTCTCACGGAGTTATGCCAATCTTTGGTTCAATATTGGCACTTTACGTCGGGCCAACCGTCGGACGGTCAATCGCCTTTGGCTTCTCAAAGTCGGCCCGAAATTCAATCCCATATATGGGCCATTTATTAAGATGATGTCGGCCCAACCTTGAACAACAATGTGGGGCCGACTTTGATTTTGAAGGTTCGTACTACACAGGTGGAAATACACAAAATAGCTATTCAAAACATAAATAATAATTGATGGCGAGTATTTTGCCTATAAATGTTAATGGACCTGCTTAGATTGAATACATATATTACATTTTTGAACATTATATTACAAATAAAATTTCTAACGCTACGGGGTTTCGAACCTACACCTATACCTGAATCTATCGCCTAGCAGTCGGGAGTCTTACCCATTACTCTATACTTGAAGAATTGGAAGTCAATGAAAAAACCATCCCCATAAGCTACAGCTCAAAGCAGTTGAAAAGACAATTTGTGTGGAGTACTTTTGACTATACCTATATATTCCTATGTATTTTGACGCGCTGAATCCAAATTCGGTGTCCGCTTTGCCCGTACACCCCCAAAATTTTAAGTAAATCGCAAAAAACCGTGAAAAAGCGCTGAAAATCGCATTGATAGACGTTGGTAAATCTTATAAAGTATTCTTATGAGTGCTTCACACATAATTTCAGTGTATTTGAACGCGCTAAATCCGAGTCCGTTGTCCGTTTTGCTCGTACACCTCCAGATTTTAAGTAAATGGCGAAAACCCATGAGAAACCGTAAAGGTCCACATCCATGGATCCAGAAGCTACTGCTTCCTCAAAGTGTATCATTTTGTCTTTTTTTACTACTAAAGAAACGTTGTCATATGAATATATAATTTTCTGCTTGTACTTGCGACCAGGGCACCTCCACGAGGTGACGGTGGGCATGACGGCCATGACGGCACGATAGTCGTTAACCCAGGGCTCCATTAAACTCACCTCCTCTTTTTGCTAACCCCTGTCCTCGTAACCGCTTCCGCATTACTTCAAGGACATGGGGGTAAGGCCAATAAGCCCTGCTTCGCCTTTCAACATTGGCTGAAAGAGGTCGCCTCTAGGAGTGCCCTGCACCTCCTCGTACCAGGCACATGATCTGTCCGAGGCTTGTTGTCTTCTGCGGCGCAGAGGTAGCACTGAGGGGTGCTTTCGCACCCTGCAGCCCTATGGCCCTCCTTGTCGCACCTCCAACATGCCTTCGTCCTGTCTGGACCCCTGCAGCCCGCTGCCATGTGGGCAAAGCCTAGGCAGCGGTAACACCTCAAGGCCTCCGTCTTCTTCTGCACGCGACAGGACACCCATCCTATCTTGAGGTGTCCCGTGCGGAGAAGCCTTGCGGCAAGCTCCTCCCTCATCTCGACGAAGGTCTTTAGACTACCTCTGAAGGCCTTCTTTGTCATACAGACCTTTATTTCGCCGCTTGCTGCTTCAATGAAGTGTTTACGAATGGTGGCCTCCACTTCTGCCGCATCGGTGGTAGTGTCGAGGACCAGGACCTCGGACTCGATTCGGGGGACGAGCTCGCGCACGCTACCCCCAGCAACGACCTTTGAGGGATACAAATGAGGAATGACGTCATAAAATCCTTGACTTACCCTTTTATGTGTTGAGCGCCAGACACCCCTTCCGGGTGTCGTCCGACAGGAACAAAATCAAGTTTAAAAAATTTTTAATTGGCCTAGAATGACTCGAAGAAGAGGAAAAGAAAGAAATAATTACCCTGACTCAGGGTAGAGGGATTTCGTGAGGGACAGAAACGCTTAAACCATCTTTCAAATTTTATTAATATATAAGTGGCTTTATTGGTAGTAAAACAAATTGAAATTAATAGTGAGTATGAAACAGTTGTTTGCCTGAAGGGCAGAGATTTATGATATCATTACGTATTCCTCGAATAAGTTATACAACCAGCCATTTTGCGGTCAACAAACGCTGATCTTGAGAAAAGAGACAACACCGAAAAAGCTTAACTTAAAATAACACTAAAAGGAATCAACATTTCGCGAAAATTATGCTTACAACTAAGAAAATAAAGAAAAGCACTGTAGAACGTATACCGACTCACTCAAAATGCGTACATCGTGAATGACGACACTTTATCTCGAAAACTAAAGAAACCGAAACATCTCAAAATAAAGCGAAATCCAAATCAGACTCAGAATAACAAAAAAAAACTAGAGGGACAGTCTGACGCCTACCTTGCTCCCTTCCCGTCCAAAACGTAAAAGGTAAGGCAACAGCTGTATTTTCCAGGAACGACCAACACGAACTGATTTCTTGGCGTCCTTTTGCCGGCTTCCCGCTCGTCTACCTCGCTCCCCGATCGGATCCAGTAGGTGCTGCCCCCTTGTCGATCCATGCCAAGCTCTCATCGGTAGAATAGATTTCTTCCTAAGCACCTTTGAAGATCGTGCGTGAATCATTACCTCGTGTCTAGTGTGCCGGTAGTAACCAAGATGGCCGCCCGTATGTAATGACAGGTGCCGAGCCGGTTGTGATTCCGACACTCTGCAGTTTTAGTAAATAGTGATTCAATCCCGGGTGACATGGATTAAATCTCGGGTTGACGTGCGTGGTGAAGTGGACCGTGTGTATGGTGTGGCGACAGTGCCCCGTTGTTAAATCAACCTATGGGTGATGATTGCGAAAGGCCTCTTTCCTTCCCTTGTTGGTATTTTTGGCAACGAGAGGGAAACTCCAAAGTTTTCTTCTAATTGAGAGAGAGACTCTCCAGTCTCTCAAGGAAACAAAGGTAGGACGTCAAGTGCCCTAATACATAAGTGACCACCCTCTCAGACTCATTCCTTAAATAATTGAATTTGAGTTCGTGCTGGCCTTGGAATGTGTCGCGATTATTTATAAATAATTTACGTATAAAGTCAGGGGAGGATCCTCAACAGGTGGTAAGCCACCCCGTTACACTATTTTAAAACAATTAAGAATTACATCAAATGTACATTTTTCTGAATATTCACAATTTATCATAAAGATGGAATCTAGAATTTTTTTCTTTAAAAAACTAAGTGTCTACATTAGGGTGACCCTTATTTTTCACTTTTCGAATTTATCTGCTCTCACCTCCCAGTTTTATTCGAATGCCCCAAAAAAAATCTTCTAATTCGAACAAAATCGGTTAATATTTAGGGGTAGCGCAAAGACCATGAAGTTTTCCATTGATTTAAAATGCGTAAAAGTCAGTTTTAAGTAAATCTAATACTTAAACGCGATAATATGTTACAAATAATTCTGTGTTTCAGTATATTGTCCAGAATTCATCAGAGAATAAGAATCAATCATAAATTTTGAGGTTGAATAATTTTAAGCTACTCTTATGGGTCCCCAAAGAGAACCCCGTATCTGAAAAATTTGAATTTCACGTAATATTGCGGTTTATTGACTCTCTTTGAAATTTGTTTGGAAATCAATAATCATTAATTGGTAATTTTAGAATACCAAGTCATTCCTTAAATATTATTCAATTATTCAAGCATATATTTTACCTAAAAAAAACAACAATTTTTTGGTCTTTATATTTTATTTTTGCTATTCTTCGAAAGATTGAAATATTTTTATGTTCTACTTTGCTTTTTGAAAATACTCTTAAGTTTTTAAACAAATTAGAATTGTTTAAAAAATGGAATATTCGTTAAACAATGACTAAGTATTCTTGAATTATCGATTAATGATTATTTTTGTTAACTTTCAAAAAGCGTCAACAAACTGCATTATTACGTAAAATTCAAATTTGTCACTTACGAGGTTTTCTTTGGGGACCCGTAAGAGTGGCTTAAGATTATACAACCTCAAAATTTAAGATTGATTCTTATTCTCCAACGAATTCTGAACAGTATCCTGGAACACGGAATTACTTGTAACATATTATCGCGTTTAAATATTAGGTTTACAAAAAGCTGACTTTTTCCCATGTTCAATAAATGGGAAACTTCATGGTCTTTGCGCCACCCTTAAATATTAACCGATTTTGCTCAAAGTTCGAGAATCTTTTTTTGCATTCGAACAAAAGTGCGGGGTGAGTATGTCTATACAAAAATCCAGCTTTTCGTACCCAAATTTCGGTAGTTTTGAAATAATGAACCCTAGTATATCCAATGGCTGGCCCATATTTGGGCCAAGGTTTGACCGACCGTCGGGTGCATCATGGTGACTTGTACAGATCAATGTTATTCCGACGGTCGGGCCATCTCTTGTCCGGAGTCGGGTGGACCGTACTTTCATGGTTTTCTTTAACAATGAACCAGCGTTTAACCGACGGTCGGCCCATATTTGGGCCAAGGTTTGACCGACCGTCGAGTGCATCATGGTGACTTGTAGCTACCCAACTGCTGTATCCAGAGTTGGAACGATCGCATTCTTGCGGTCGTACTGACCAATCTGCCACAGTTTATCCGATCGTCGGCCCAACGTTAGGTCAGAATTGGGCCGTCAGAGGGCTTTTTGCCCACCACTGACGTCGGTCGGCAACGTCGGTGAGACCACGGCAGCTTGAAAACACCTTAATCGGCCCAACTCTGGTTACCGTAGATCGGTAACCAAATCAGGGTCGACTTTGGCCCGTGGTCAATCTCTGGCAGCCGACCGAATTTCGCATCTGGGAATACGGGCAATGCTCACCAACCATGCAAGCAACGGCCAACCCTTATCTCCTGCACTTTTGCCATGCGTCGGTTTAATACGGACAGAACTCTGGCCCAATGCATGACAGCCAACCCGTTTCTCACGGAGTAACACCAATTGTCGGTTCAATACTGGCACTTCACAGGCCCGGTAAAGAAACGCTAACAATGGTCAACATTAATTTCTCAAAGTTAAGGCAAGCTTCGACTGCATATTGACAAAATACGGGCAATGCTCACCATACAAGTAGCGGCCAACCCTTAGTTCCGCATTTATGCAATAGTTTTTCTTGCAACATTAAAAACTTTAAAAAAATATAATAATTATCGATAACGTGGGCTGAAGGCGACTTCAAGCGCATCCATAATCACGTAAGTAGTATATTGCGCGCGGAGTTTAAAAATAAAATTCAAAATTGCAAATGTGGCAAATATATGTGAATGAATATAATAAATAATGAAATTAATGCTAAAAAAGGTGGCGATGTTTCAAATTAGCAGGTAGATTGTAAAAAGTTTGTCGGAATCGTAGAATTTTAATTTTTTACATTTTACTGGATCCGACTTTATCGACTCCAGTAACATACGAGATAATGAAAGTCAAACAAACGCACGATATTGTAACAAAGTTACAAGAACCCCACAACCGTACGACCATGTGGGCCTAGGACCAGGAGTGGGGAGAGTATCACTTCCTGGTTCTAATACCCAAATCCTGACCCTGGAGCGTTAGTCCGTGAGTGTATTCCCAACGACGCGACCTCATCCTCAACGGCTTCACTTCTGAGGCAACACCGGTAGCTTCTCTCAAGAATCTTGGCTTCATCGCCCGAATTCGACCACCATCGCTCACCGTTCTTGGCTTCGCTGCCCAGCTCGGGTTTTGTAGAGAAGAGACCGCCAGGGATCTTCAACCCTGTAAGTTTGGTTAAATAAACCAATTTCCCGTTAATTCGCTATTATTCATTGACTTCACCCGTTCTCTCGACGTTCCAAATCCTACCCTTCCCATTAATTTGTGAGATCCCCCAAAAATTTGGCGCCCTCCTTATAGTCCAAGAGCTGGTGAAATTTTTTCCGGCTAATTTTTAAATGGCTGAAAAAATTATATAATATAGCCTCGGATGGGTACAATATGAAATCGAGTGACTGCCAGCTCGAATCCGTTGCGTTTGTTAATAAAAACTTGTTTATAGTGTTCTTATAAGTAAAGAACCGACCAATCGCGTTATGCATGAAAATTTGTTAACATATAGTAAAAACATTGCTAAAACCGATTTCGAGTGACTGCCACTCGAAATCCCTTGTTAAGTCGTGACTGCCAATCAAAAATCACGAAAAATCTTATTGAAAATTCGGCTGATTTTCAAATGCACGAACAAAAAAAAATAATTTAATTGAAGGCATAAGAGAAATATTCCCGAGTGACTGCCATGTCAAAGCCGTTGTTTTCTACTGATTGCCAGCCCCCAAAGTCCGCGCCGCATCGTCCGGCCCGTGCTGCATCGCTCTGTTTGCGCTGTATTTTTCAAAAAGGTCAAGGTCATTCTTGAAGTAACTTTCAACGAGGAATCCAGTGGTGAACTTGAATTTGACCTTGAGTTTGACACTCAATGTCATTTCAAGGTCAACTTTGTTTTTTTAAATGGGAACCTATATTTTTGACAACGGAAATCGAAAGAGCGGGAAATTTTACGTTGAAAAATGTACTTAGGTCATGGGTCAAGGGTGACCTTGAACTCCAGCTGAAGGTTATTAGGCTTGACCCAGGTATGGGACGGGTCCAATCTGTACTGCTGCGGCTCAGGTTTTTACGAAAAATGTCGAGATCATTCTTGGAGTAACTTTGGGTGCAGTTCCGAATAGCTGAATTCTCCGATTTTCTTCAAAATCCGTATACTTATATATTTTGGCTCGCTGATTACGAATATTATAGTAAAAATTTGCGACAAGATGATTTTCATGGTGAAACCACAAAAGAACTATAAAATCGTGGTTTTTTCCGTTTATTTCAGCCATTACGCAAAATTTCACGAAATTGCTTAAACCAAAAATATAGATCTCATCGAGGTACACATTTTTTGTTGCAAATATTTTTTTCTGCGAGTAATAATTTTCGAGAAAATTAGTGATACATCGATTTTCATGGAAAACCCATGAAAATCATGGACTTTTGCGTTTATCTAAGCCAATACGCACAATATCGCCGAATATTCCAAACAAAAGTTGTAGATCTCATCAAGTTATACATTTTTTGTTCGAAACATTTTTATCTACGAGTGATATTTTTTGCGGAAATTAGTGATACATCTAACCGTCAGCTCTTTCCTTACTGTTCATTACCATGGCGACAGGCCCTAAGTGGCGACGAGAGACCTTAAGTAATGGCAGCAACCACCGTCTGCAACGTTTCCAACGTCTCGTGGGAGCAGACGGCACCCCTCTCATTTGTCACAGAAATAATGTTGGCCAAAACCTTTCCACTCTCCAACGTCCCGTGGGGGGCGGAAAGGCACCCCTGTGACTGGCTACAGAACTAATGTTGGTCGAACCCCTACCCCTTTCCAACGTCTCATGGGGGGCGTAAAGGCACCCCTGTGACTGGTTACAGAAATAATGTTGATCGAACCCCTATCCCTTTCCAACGTCTCGTGGGGAGTGGAAAGGCCCCTCTGTGACTGGTTACAGAAATAATGTTGGGGCTTATTGCACTGAAATATGTTACATTTCAGCAGATGTATCACTAATTTTCTCAAAAACTATAACTCGTAAAAAAATGTTTCAGACAAAAAATGTGTATCTTGATGAGATTTATAACATGTGTTTAAAGATTTTGCGAAAGTTCGCGTATTGGCTCAGATAAAAGGAGAAAACATGATTTTTATGGGTTTTTTTTATGGTGTCACCATGAAAATCGCCTATATATATAAAATCGCCACTATCATATTCGTAATCAGCGAGTCAAAATACATAAGTACACGGAGTTTGGAGAAAATCGGAGAATTCAGCTATTCGGAACTTTATCCGTGACTTTTGACGAGGAATCCAGTGGTGACCTTGAATTTGACCTTGAGCTTAACTTCCAAGGTTATTTCAAGGCCAACTTTGTTTTTTTAATTGGGAAACCCTACTTTTGACAACGGCAATCGAAAGAGCGGGAAATTTTTCATCCAAACATGTACTCAGGTTATAGGTCAAGGACGACCTTGAACATCACCTTGAAGGTCAAGCTCAAGGTCAAATTTAAGTTCACTACTGGATTCCTCGTTAAATGTTCCTCCAATAATGACCTCGACGGTTTTCGTGAAAACCTGAGCCTAATAACTGCGCCTAATAACCTTCAGCTGGAGTTCAAGGTCACCCTTGATCCATGACATAAATACATTTTCAAACGTAAAATTTCCCGCTCTTTCGATTTCCGTTGTCAAAAATATGGGTTCCCATTTAAAAAAACAAAGTTGACCTTGAAATGACCTGGAAGGTCAAACTCAAGGTCGAATTCAAGTTCACCACTGGATTTCTCGTTGAAAGTTACTTCAAGAATGACCTTGACCTTTTTGAAAAATACAGCACAAACAGAGCGATGTAGCACGGGCCGGACGATGCGGCGCGTACTTTTGGGGCTGGCAGTCAGTAGAAAACAACGGCTTTGACATGGCAGTCACTCGGGAATATTTTTCTTAAGCCTTCAATTAAATTATTTTTTTTTGTTCGTGCATCTTAAAATCAGCCGAATTTTCAATAAGATTTTTTGCGATTTTTGATTGGCAGTCACGACTTAACAACGGATTTCGAGTGGCAGTCACTCGAAATCGTTTTTAGCAATGTTTTTACTATACGTTAACAAATTTCCATGCATAACGCGATTGGTCGGTTCTTTATTTATGAAAACACTATAAACAATTTTTTTATTAACAAACGCAACGGATTCGAGCTGGCAGTCACTCGATTTCATATTGTACCCATCCGAGGCTATATTATATCATTTTTTCAGTCATTTAAAAATCAGCCGGAAAAAATTTCACCAGCTCTTGGACTATTAAAAAACCCACAATTCCCTCCAAAAATCTCCCTAATCGAGAACGAAGTCAAAAAATTATGAAGGAGAAATTAATTGTGCATGTGTGCCATTGAAAAAAATTTTCTTTTCCTTTGAAAATTTTCTGAAATTTTGGTGTTGGAATTTTGAAAGATTGTAGTAGGAAAAAGCTTAATGAAGGATGATTTAAAAAAAAAGTGCGGGCAGAATATGTAATTTAGCTCGAAAAAGTGCTAATAGACCTGTATAAATGTCCTTTAAATAGTTGGTATACTTCGCGTGCTCGCAAGCTCTGCCACCTTTAATAAATTAAAAATCATCATGATGAAAAAACGCCTTATCTGTCTTCTTGTAGCAGGATTGGATAAGTGAAGGATTTAAAAAATGAAAAATAAAACAATAAATATATAGAATCGAGAAGATTAACTGATAGGGAAAAAATAGAGGAGAATCCAATGAAAACTATAGAAGATAGAAGCCAAGCGGCATCAGTAAAAGAAATTTGGCGCGCGAAATCACCGTTCGAGTGACGTAAGCCAAACAACCCCAAGCATTCCCGCCCTCAGTGGATACTTCCGTTACGTGGTTAGGCCATGCGCAACCCCAAAGTAGTAAAAACCGAGACGCTCACCACCTGAGTGAACGTGCCGGGTTTTAATCAGTCATAGAAACCCCTGAGCTGGGCCGAATAGATTAGAAAGAAAAAGGTGAATGCAACTGAGATCGGGAAAAATGAAAATTATTCCGAAAATGGCAAACCTGGTAGAAAATGTTAGAGATAATAGGGAAAACGATAGAATACCAGAAATTATAATTGAAGAAAATAATGCACAAGCAAGTGCGAATAGTTTAGAAAATGAAAATATTGAAAGTCAATCGGTCGAAAACAATGACAGAACAGAAAATTTAGCAAGAAACCTAAATTTTGAATCAGTAACGGTTAGAGGAGAATTAGCTTGGGGGACGGTACAACCAAATCAAAACACAGGTGCAATCCCAAGAACGCAAAGACAAACACAAACGCATACAGAAAGTACGCCAAACCCACATCGACATAACAGAGGTACCCAGCAAATACAAGCATTTGCTTTACTGTCTCCCAATACCGAGAATACGTTAGGTAATTGGAGAATAGAAAATGAGAATAGTAGCACGTTTGAAAGTCAGGAGTTAGAAAGAAATAGAATAGATAGCGAAATAGAAACAAAGAGAAAAGAACTCGAAAAGTTAGAAAGAGATAGAAGGCGGTTACAGTTGAGTAGTCTAGAAAGAGATGAAATACTTAGAAAAGAAAGAAATGAAATAATCAGCAAAGAAAGAGAGAGGATAGATAGAGAAAGAGCAGAGAAAGCAAGAACAAGTCGCGAACGATCACGAATAGAGATAGAAAGGCAGGAAAATGAAAAGGAAAAAATAAATGATCAAAGTTTTGAAATTGATTCATTTGTAGAAAATAACATTGAATTTTGGAATGGTGCAGAAGAAGTAATCAATTTTGAAGAAAACAAAAGCGATAAAATTAAAATAAAAGAACTTTCGGAAGAGATTTAAAACTTAAATGATAAAATGGATAGAATTCTAAATTCAACGCAAAATTTAACGTCTCAAAATAAAATACGTAATAACACTGTTCGTTTTGAAGAAACAGAACCGTCAATTGACCGCTACATCGCTGCGATTGTATCGCTGAATTGTGGGCTAACGGTATTCAACTTGCGTTCCAACATATCGAATCTAAGATTTCTACTCGCTTGAGGAAACCCTACTTGCTGTGTAGGAGTGGGGGTTCTGGAGCCCCTTCCCCTTCCTAAACTTGAAGGAGGATTTCTCATTTGTTGACTTGCAACCCCAGGATCATTCAGGGCTTGAGCCTGCGGGACCAACCCGTTATTTTCTGGATTGTTACCTGGAATTTCTCCACTGAAAGTTTGATTCAGTGGATTTTCTGCGTTATGGCCGGAAGCAGTGTTCTCAGACAAATTCTCGCGAATCTGATTTCGTAACTGTCGAGGTTTATCCGCCATTCTACCAGGAGGTGTTAGGAACATTAGGAGTCTGACTGAAAACAACCGGAAGCAAGCAACGTTGAGCCAAAGCAATCTCAAATCAGATCAATCTATTAAAACACGTCCGAAAACCCCAAACACAAAATCAGAGCCGCGATCCTTATTTCGGGATGCTCCCTGACATTCAAATCTATTTATCACAAATTTATTCGGATTCTCAAATTTACTCAATTATTTGAATTTAAGTCCTACTACCAGTCAAACATTCATAGCGAGACACTAATTATGAAGCATGGTGCAAATAAAACTTCAAATACAAAATTCGAATATCTGAAACTAAAGTATGATTTCGTTATACCGTCAGGTGGAAACCTAATTAATCTGATTTATTCAGTTGAATTTTATTTTATTCCGTAAGATCTGCCGTATTCATTTCCTCAATAATTTGACAACAACTGTAGCAAGACACAATTGCTCGTCTTAAAGTAATCAATAAGGTTTATTACCTTCATAAATCAATTAAAAGTTATTTAACATTCCAATAAAAAAATTAATTTTATCAGACTGTCAGAGTAAGGTCTTGACAATCTGAAAAAACCCGGAATTCAATATGTAGAATCCTAAATTTCGCTGAAAGTTAGGACAAGACCCATTAAACTCGACGAAACTGTCACACCTAAACACGAGATGCCATCCTCGTAAAATTCACAAAACATCCAATAATAATCAAAAATTCAAAATCGGAAGATATTTTCAGGGCAAGACCTACACAATTCAACCAACTGGCAAGCTTAAATACGAGACGGCATCCTCGTAAAATTCACAAAATAAATTTTCTGTCAAACAACAGAGCAAGATTTTATTGCCTGACATAAACCTATAAATCTCCAAATTGTATTTAATTATTTTGGCAAGCCTAGACATGAGATGCCATCCTTATTTAATTCAAAATTCAAAATTTTAGGTTCGCGAACGATTGTCAGACGAAGTTGACCTGACCCCAAAATTCAAATGTCACAATTTCCATAATACATAATATTTTATTCGACGACGATGACAAGACATATATATCGCCAAACCTTAAAATTTCAAATAAAGCAGGTTTTAAAATGTTTACATATAAATATAATCAGGGTAATATTTTTAGAAAAGTATCCGATTAGTTCATGCCAATTAACTACAATAGTAAGACAGAGATCCCAAAGAGATATCATAAGCAAAGCAACAGTCAACTAAATCGTCGAACTATAGCATAATCACTAGGCTATACCACACTCACACATGAAACAATCCGATTTACATGCTTTTATTTTCATTTGAAATTCTACTCGAGATTTCATTTCAAGAAGTTTTAATTGACCATATACAAATTCCGATTTAAATATTCCCTTACATTTCAGAATACAATTCCAATCAGTTCTACAGAGTCAAACAGTTTTACTTTATTCAATATAACCTGAAAGAAAGCAAAATTTAGCTCGCAAAGGCCTTGAAAGATAAGCAAGCGTGACCCTAAGTCGAAATTGCCGTGTTTACGAAGCACTTCGCTATGGGTTCGTTCGTGACACGCACACACACTATCATTTCAAACTCACACAAACGCTACGTCGTTCCGCCATGCTTTTGCCTCGTGCTAAATTTTAGGTTGTAACGGTTTTATTCACTGTCTTTATTATAAAAATTTAGCCCAATCGCCCCACGTTGGGCGCCAAATGAGACAAGACGAAATTTAGACAAGATAGTAAAAGAAATTTTGCACTTATCTGATTTAACCTTTAATTTCATCTTTTCACTTGGCGCAGCTTGGGTCGGAGCCGCCAAGGCTCAGTTAAATAATTTTCAAGTTTTGTCGAGCGCCAGCCAGTCTTATGAAACTGGCAAAATATTCAAAATAGACGATAATTGATACATTCTACATTTTATAAGCATGAGGCAAACTAGGGAGAGATTCGATGGGTGGACCCAAGAGATTAAGAGAGATTTCCCAAAAACATACTATATATTTTTCCAGATAGACCTACTTACATTTGTCGATACTCGCTTACATCCGCCATGTCAAATTCGCAAGATTGTCAATTTGCTCGGGAACCGACTTCTCGAAAACAATAAAACTTTGTAAAACAAGCGCACGCTGAAAATGTTGATGAAAAAGTGAGTGTCCTGCGCTTTCCTCGTGATTTACCAGTCTTCAAGGCGCATTCCCACCACATGACTGCTAATTCATGATGCGTCGATATGTAGGGAATCGTTCCGACCGACAAACTCAAATTTGAAACCAATCTATCCGAGACATTTTGATTCTCAACGTGACGTATGCAGGAAATTAGGTATTAAAATTATATTCCTGTCACAATTTAAAGATTTAAAAACTCAATAAAATATTACTACTTAATCACATACACCACAGAAAAATTTACTCGAAACCAACACAACAGAAAAAAATTGAAATAGATTTTTATTTTACACTTGCAATTTGAAATCGAAATATATTAATTACTATCACATAAATTTAATTGAATGGTATATGAGTAATATAAATAAAAAAAGGAAATACGGCTATAAGAGGCCAAGATAGAATTTTGATTAAAATAAAGTAGAATTTAGAGATAAGTTACTTTCCATAAAGGAGAACCAAAGAGAACAAAATAGCAGAAGAAGATACGAATCTCTGGATAGAAAAGATTAAAATGGAAGATTTGTTACACAACAAAACCACCAATGTTCGAAACAATGGTGGTCTCGGTTTTTCTGTTGTCCCTCCCAAAGAATAACAGCTCTCAGTCCTTTTCTCTCCCATAGCCCAGTGTAAATATTGGCGCGCTACGCTCCCCTTCCTCTGTTAGTATTAAGTAACGCCATGCGTGGCGTGACGAGCGGACC
>CAKNXH010062896.1:0-46291 GCA_932178445.1 Andricus quercusramuli | reverse complement strand
AAACTTAATGAGGTACCCTTATTCTCATTATTATTTTTACCTTATCAGATTAATTTAAGAATTGATAGAATGAATTACATCAGGATATTAGACATTCTATTCAGTTAGAATAGGATTTTTATTTTTGTTTTATTTTTTTTTATTTTTTTGTTTTTGTTATTAAAATTTTGTTTGAGAGGTAGGATTTTGTAAATTATGTTACAGAAAGAAAAAGATGGAAGACATCAAGGTATGGAAGTGTCGTCACTGCGAGAGGATGGTTCCGGTGGAGCTTTATATTTTTCACGACACCTACTCTGATGAAATGTTGAATAGAACAAAAAATCACCACACGGTCCCGGATTCGACAAAAACTAAGTACGTCAAAGGCGGTTGGGTGGAAATAAATAAAAGATTCAAGGAAATTTTAAAAATAACGGCGGAAGAAAATAAACGGACACAGGAACAAGAAGACGATTCATATGTGCAACTCGACATCACGGAGGAAGAAACATTACTTTCATTCGGCGAGGAACTGGATAGGTGCGAGGAACTGTTGAAAAAATAAACCTCGTTCCAAACAGAGGGGGGTAGGTTGTAACAAAGTTACAAGAACCCCACAACCGTACGACCCTGTGGGCGTAGGACCAGGAGTGGGGAGCGTATCACTTCCTGGTTCTAATATCCAAATCCTGACCCTGGAGCGTTAGTCTTGTGCTACCTGCACCGTAACCCGGTAACACCTCAAGAGATCAAACACACCGTGAGTGTATTCCCAACGACGCCAACTCATCCTCAACGGATTCACTTCTGAGGCAACACCGGTAGATTCTCTCAAGAATCTTGGCTTCATCGCCCGAATTCGACCACCATCGCTCACCGTTCTTGGCTTCGCTGCCCAGCTCGGGTTTTGTAGCGAAGAGACCGCCAGGGATTTCCATCCCTGTAAGTTTGGTTAAATAAACCAATTTCCCGTTAATTCGCTATTATTCATTGATTTCACCCGTTCTCTCGACGTTCCAAATCCTACCCTTCCCATTAATTTGTGAGATCCCCCACAATACAAAAAAAAGTTAAAAGAAGAAAAACGTTGCTTTTTGTTCTTTTTGAATGACCGACAAGATTATCATAACAACTTTTTGAATTCTCTCGAAAATCGAAAATTCAAATTTTTTGACCAATGGTTCTGGTTTTAATCACACAAAAAAATAATAAAATATTCCATTTTTCGGTGAAACTATGCAAAACACGGAAAAAAGTTAATAAACAAAAATTGTTAAGCCAAAAAAGATCTATAAATGTACTATTATAAATTTGTATAGGATTCGTAGTTTTCGTTTCAATCGTAAGAAATAGCATTAAAAATAAAAAAATCGAATTTTTGGAAAAAGGGCAGAAGATACGGGAGAAGAATAAATCAACCGTCAACAAAGTTCTAAAATTCTTTGAAATCGTTTTTGGATAGGATGCGTAGTTTCCCTTTTATTTGTAAAAATAAGATTCAAAGGTAAAAAATTCATTTGTTGAAAAAACGATACAAGCTATGAAAAAAAGTAAGCGAGCAAAAGTTGTTCAGCCAAAAAAGAGCTATAAATTTGTTATGAATTGTTTTTTGATAGGATGCGTAGTTTTTGTTTCAATCGTAAAAAATAACATGAAGGATAAAAAAAATTAAATTTTTGGAAAAATGACACAAGGTTTGAAGAAAAATTAAGAAGCCGAAAGTTATTCAACAAAAGTTCATTCAATAAAATTTTTTGCCTAAATTATATCTACAAATTAATACATTTTTTAGTGTTGCTGATAAGAAAAATTAATACAAAATCAAGTACAAATATTAAAGTAATCATGAAAAATAAAACTTGTACTTTATTTTGCAATTTCGGAATAAGCAGCCACAAACCGTGGTACAGAAATAAATATAATATATATTTGATATAATCGAGTTGAACATAATGTAGAATAATTACTATTTTGGACAAAGTCGAGTGCCAAGCGTGAGATCCAAAAGACGCAAGTTTCAAAAAACAATTGTATTTTCAGCGATTCATATTTTGGTTTGGAAAAGTCAAGTAAAATCTTTTTCGAGTGAAATTCAAATATTACTTTTGAAAATTTATCTAGTTTATTTTCAACTTTTGTTGAATAACCTTCTGCTTCTTAATTTTTCTTCGACCCTTGTGTCATTTTTCCAAAAATTTAATTTTTTTTATCCCTCATGTTATTCTTTACGATTGAAATAAAAACTACGCATCCTATCCAAAAACGATTTCAGAAGAATTTTAGAACTTTGTTGGTTGAATAACTTTGGTTGATTTATTCTTTTCCCGTATCTTCTGTCCTTTTCCCGAAAATCCAATTTTTTTTATTTTTAATGCTATTATTTCTTACGATTAAAACGAAAACTACGAATCCTATAAAAATTTATAATAGTACATTTATTGATCTTTTTTGGCTTGACAATTTTTGTTCATTAACTTTTTTTGTATTGTGCATAGTTTCATCGCAAAATGGAATTTTTTATTATTTTTTTGTGTGATTAAAACCAGAACCATTGGTCAAAAAATTAGAATTTTCGATTTTCTTGAAAATTCAAAAAGTTGTTATGATAATCTTTGTCGGTCTTTCAAAAAGAACAAAAAGCAACCTTTTTCTTCTTTTTAACTTTTTTTATATAGTGCGTTTGTTTGGCTTTCATTACCTCCACACATAGCACGCAATATTCCCTGAATATTGTAGCAATATTGCTCCACAATATTCGGAATATTCCATCTAATATTCCATAAATGTTGCTACAATTGAGAAATGTCCGCCACTTGCAATATTTCACGGAAATATTGAAGCAACATTGCAATGCAAGAGACATTTTTTTTTGTTTCAAAAGTTGTTGTAATAGATAGATAAACGTTTATTTTTCAGCCTGCTGGCCTTAAAAAATTGACTTGCTTACACTTCCATTTTTACAGAATTTTCTTAAATCTAACCCTTAAAGACTAACATCCATCCATTCCTTATCTCTAAGTCGCAAGCTTTTATCGCCTTGCCTTCCTCACTTCGCCTCGCCTCGCACGCATGTCCCTACTTTTTCGCATTGCCTCGCTTGCCAACCTCTGTTTTCGCTCTAATACCTACGACTTATCTACTATTTACAATATTTACATGTTACTTATATCTACTTCCTCTCCTATTTACAATCTTTCCGTCTCCATTCCTCTTCCTCCTTCCTTCTCTTCATCTCCATCTTACCCAACACTCCCTTCACCCACGCTACTGCCCTTTTTTCCCCATTTTCATGCAACAGTGCCTCCATGCTTATCTCACTTCTTTCCACCTCCACGCACTCCTCCAACCAGTGCTCTACTCTTGCATCCCCCTTTCCACACAGTTCACATATCCTCTTCTCCCGAGGGAGCTAGAACCTATTGAAACCCTCCATACACCCACACCTCATCCTCGCTATAAGTTCCTGACTTCCTTTCTCTCCTTTCACACATAAATATTGCGCTCTTGTCCTTGGCATAATCCACACATAGTTCCCGTTAAACCTTAACTCTCTTATTCTCTCTTCTCCCTCTGTCTTCTCTCTCCATGCCATATCGCTTAACCAAGTCATAAACCTTCCTTCCTTCCTCGTGCATCCTTCTCGCTTCATCCATCTGCAGTCCATTCATTCTAAAATACCTTTCCCTCTCAGCCTGCATCTTCCCACCCCCTCTCCTGTTCTCCTTCTCCCACCAACACTTCCTAACCAGCCTACTTCCCCCCTGTTCCAAAAATTTCTTCTCATGTTTACACGCCCTGCTCCCTGATAGAATCCCTACACTCGTTCTCCCCGTCTTCCTCCTGACAATATACTTAGGCATGTTCCTTGCCAACCCCAGGGTCCACTTTACATACCTCTCCTGCGTTCTATTTACCTCTCCACTTTCCTTCCACCCCCACACCTCCACTCCATACAATAGCACACTCATCACTAGCGAATCAAACAGCTTCATTCTCTGTCCAAAATCATCTGCGAATAGCTTCTTTCCTAACCCCCACACCTGCCTCATCACCACATTTGCTCTCCTCACTCTCTCTTTTATGTGACCATCCACTGCCCCATTCCTCCAAAACACGAAGCCCAAGTACACAAACTCTTTCACCTCCTGCACCTCCTTTCCCTTCCACATCCACTTTCCTCCCTTATCCCTTCCTCCTCCTTTTCTGAACACCATAACCTTGGACTTTTCCGCATTCAACTCTAGCCCCTTCTTATCCAGATATCTTCTCAACCTCTTCATCATCTCCTTTGAGGCCTCTTCGCTATTTGCCAGCAACACTATATCATCTGCATACGCTGGTGACCAAATTCTAACCCCTCCTATCCTGACTCCTCCTACCACCCCAGCCTCCATCTTACTTTCCATATCCGCAATTAAAATCGCAAACAGCGTTGGGCTCAGAGGACACCCCTGCCTTAACCCCCTATCCATCCAGAATCCCTCCGAAATCCTCTCCCCTCCTCTTACCTTGTCTTTAGTCTCCTCATATATCTCCCTCACCCTCTCAATTAGGCCTTTTTCTACTCCCCTATCCTCCATCGCCTCCCACAACCTGCCCCTATCCACCGACGGAAACGCGCCTTTGAGATCCATAAAAAACGCGTACACTCTCTTCCCCTTCTTCGCTAATTCTCTATCCACCACGTGCTGCAGAACGTAGATATTGTCAATAGTACTCCTACCTGCCCTAAATCCCGCCTGCGTCTCCGGCAATATTCCTTTCCCCTCGACATCCTTCCGCAGTCTCTCTGCCACCACCATCGCGTATACTTTATACGCCGTATTCATTAGCGTGATCCCTCTATAATTTTCTTGTCTATCTCTATCTCCTTTCTTATACAGTGGCACTATTAACCCTTCTCTCCACCCTCCTGGGAATCCCTCGCCCCTCCATACTTTCTTCACTACCTCCTTTAGCCTCTCCCTAACCTCCTGTGTACTAAACAGCAATGCTTCGTTCTCCACCCCACCCAACCCTGCTGCTTTTGATCTTTTCAACTTCCTTATCTGCTTCTCTATCTCTTCGTCATTCAACTCCTCCATCTCTGCCTCCCCCGTTCTTCTACTTCCCCCGTCCGTCTTCCTTGAATCTGAGCCCTGGAATGATACTTTAAAAAATTCCCTCCATTCCTCACTTCCTATCTTCTCGCTGCCCCCCACTTTCCGCTTCCTAAACCTATTCATTATCTCCCAGACGTCCAGCTCTGTCTTAACATTTTCTAACTCCATTTCCAGCTCATTCTCCTTTTCCTGTTCTTTCTTGTTACGCATCAGTCTAAACCCCTTCCTCATTTCTACGTACTCCTCCCTCCTCGCATTACCCTCTTTCCAGTCCTTGTACTTCCTCTTCACCTTCCTTTTCATCTTTTTACATTCCCTATCTCACCACGGCTTCACCATTCCTTTCTTCTTCTTTCTAAATACCTTCTTTTGCACACACCCTTTCACCTTCTCTTTCAGATCCTCCCATATTTCTTCCACCGACTCCCCTCCAAAGCGTACCTTCCCTAGCTCCTCTTGATACTTCTCCACCGCCTCCCTCGTCCAGGTCACCCTCTCCCCTATCGAGACTTCTTCCTCGCCTTGTCTTCCGCCACCCTCACCTCTTATCCATAGACTCAATGGCTGATGGTCTGATTCCACCCTCCCTTCTACTGCGAATTTTTCCGTCTCCTCTCATCCTTGCATATTCATAACCATATAATCTATCACCGATACCCCTACCTTACTTACGTATGTGTGTTCCCCTTCTTCATCTCCCGTTGCCATACCATTCGCCAACGCCCAGCCTCTATCCTCCATCCAGTCCCTTAGAATCTCCCCCTCCTTATTTATTATCATATCCTTCGATTTCCTTTCGAAGCTCTCCCCTTCCGTGTAAAGTCCCCCTTCGCCCCCCATCCACGCATTAAAATCCCCACCCACTATCACCATACTCTCCTCTCTTTCGCCCAGCAGGTCTTCCGCCCTTTTTTTAATTCTTTCCATCCCCTCCTTATTGTACACTGTAACAAAATTATAGGTTATGCCTCCTATTTTTATTTCCCTCATTTGCACTCCCTCCCCCTCTTCCTCTCCATGAACTTTTTCCTCTAATCCATCTCTAACCCCGGTTATAATTCCCCCACTGGCCCTTCCTTTCTTCTTCACTCTGACCGCCTCCTGAAGTCTCCACTTATACCCCCTCGGCAGCTTTGGCTTTATCCTATCCCATTCCTTCCTTTCTACCCATGTCTCTACCAGTCCCACAACGTCGGATCCTTCTTCTTTACCCCTGCTACATTCCAATACAGCACCTTCACTACTCCTCTACCCTGCCTTGCCCCCACCCCCCTACTGCCTGCGAAACAAATTCCCCTGCACTTCCTTCAACACATCTTTCTCCTCATCCCACACCCACATTTTCTCTTCTATTTTTATTTTCCGATATCGTACCTTCGCCGATCTCCCTTCACTCTTCTCCCTTCTAGCCCTGTCGTTCAGCATTCTCTGTACATCCCTTTCCTTTCTCGATAAATCGTGATCGATGAAAACTGCCTTATCCTTTATCCTATTTTTATTTCGCATTACCCCCAACTTTTCTTCCCAGCTCTCCATCTCCACAACCGCCACTTCCTTGTCTTTGCTCCCCTCCAACTGAACTTTCCTTAAGCTGCCTTTAACCCACCCTATGCTCTGTAGCAGCGCTTCCACCCCCCTCTTTCTTCCCCGCTCTTTAGCTTCAACCCTTTTACCACAATATTATTCCTCCTGTCTGCCTTCTCTTTTCTCTCCATTCTCAGCTCCATTGCCCTTAACCTTTCCCTATCTGCCCTCTCTTCATTCTCACTCCTACGCTCTCCCACTTTCTCTTCTATCATCTTTTCTACCATCTTCCAAATACCTTTAATCTCGCTTCCCCCACCTCCGCCTCCTACTTCCATTTGCGTCCTGTCCTCCATCTTCTCAAGCCTTTTTTCCATCCTTTCCTTCCCACACCCTATTTTCCTCTTCCATCTGCTTCATTTTAGCATCTTTATCTTTCCTTTCCCTCTCTAACCCCTCTACTCTCTCCCTCATCTCTTTCATCTCTTTTTCCCATTTCTCATCTATAATTCTTAATTCCTCCCTCAACCCCCTGACCTCGCCTATCAGCATACCGAGCGACTCCTTCTCCACATTTCCCTCCATTTTGCGGGGGAGGGGGGTGTCCTTCTAGTTCTCCCGCTTTTCTTGAACGGGCTGTCTACCACGCTTTTGTCCGGGCTCTCTTGGCTGTCTCTTTTCCTCTTCAAGACATCCTCCCCGTCACTTGCGCTCGAAGTTCTCTCCCTCACCTTCTCTCTTCCTTCGTTCTCACCGTCCCGCTCTTTCCCTCTCCCTGACGCGCCACTAGACACCGAGCCACGGGCTGTTGGCCGTCGTGGCACGTGGAAAATTTCCTCCCCGTCAATTTCACTACCCGTACACTCACTATACACCTCCCGCTCTGCCGCCGGTAACTGGGACCACTCCATGCAGTACCCTTCTCAACCGCCAGATGTCTCTGCAGAACGCTGTGTCTATTGCCGCCAAATTCTCTCTATATTTCCCTTTTTCCCTTTTTTTCAATTCCTCACAGCCCTTGCAGGCACCCCTTTCTCTCACTTAACACCCCCACAAATTTTCGAGCACCACACTTGACCCTCGAAGGCCGAATACTCCTGACCACAAATTCCCCCTATTCCTTGCTAACCTTACCTTACTTTCCCAATTTACTTAAATCCCACCTCACCCCTACGCTCAAGATTACTTTTTCTCTCCCCAATTCACCCCACACAACCCTACTCACCTCCTCGGCTTCCACCCTCACACTCCACTCACACCTACCACACAAATTCCGTAAATCCTCTCACCACTTGACACTCACCACGTTCTCACTTGCGCCACCAACATGCAAGTCCAAGTTGTTGTAATATTACATGGAAATATTGCAGACACATTTAATTATAGGGTTCATTTTTCTTATCGAAAGTTGTGTGAATGTTGCACGGTAATATTGACGGAATATTGCTGTTCAAGATTCTTTTTCTTTATATCAGAAGTTGCTAGAATATTGCATGGAAATATTGCATGAACATTTAATTACAAGATTTGATTTTCATATCAAAATTTATGTGAAGCTTGCACGGTAATATTGACAGAATATTGCTTCGCAAGATTCTTCTTTTTCATCGAAAATTTGTAGAAGGTTTCAAGGAAATATTGAGAAAACATTTTTTGACAATATTGCCAAATAGTTGCACTACAATATAGTTTGCATAGTGTAGAAAGTAGATCAGGGAGGTCCACAGAAAGTGTAAGGAGCTAAAATCTATCACTCATCAATCCCCTATACACGGAAAAAATAAGTCTTGGAACATTTCGCAGATTAGTGCTAGACTTGAGGACGGGCCATCATTTTTATGAAGTCTCGTATACTTTCTATAAAGTGGTCATACATTTTCATGGAAAAATAAAGAAAAGTCATTGAAGTTTTCGAGCGCAGGCAAGAAACAACAGGTTTGGAATTCTTATAAGACAGTTTACAACAACAAAATGTATACAGTCATGAAGTGGCTATAAAATAACTTCATATTTGCAAAGACTTGAATTGAATAAGTGCGTGATTCAAAAACTAAGAACTCGAATGCAAGTCAGAAAAACAGTCCATGACTGTCTGCGAGAATTTTTAGAGGCGCGCTCAGTGGGGCTCAGAGACAAATTCACATTGGTATGATTGATGTAGACACTGGATGATGATTCAGGGCTTCCAAAACTCACATCTTTATTCACTGCGCGTGCGTCAAGTCGACAACTAAAGTGGTTACCATTGGCTTGTTTATATAAAATTAATAAATGTGCAAATAAATTATGTTGCGTAAAGGATTCAAATCTCCAAGATTGATAAGAGCTGAAAAATGTTATTCACTTGCTACCTTATTCTGCTAGATATCAAATTCATTTAAAAGAGTTGTACGATTGTTTCCTAAATGAAAATTTACAGGCTTCACAATTTTCAGTGGTATTAAGTATTCCTACGTCTTTCTCAATCTTCGCGATATTACTTATAATACACTTATTTCTATTCGAAATACATTAGAAGATGGCTATTATTACATTACAAGAAACTGTATGTAAGCAGATTTTATTTTAAAGTTCGTATTTCTGTATATACAATTTTTATAAAAATATTGAAATAAAATATAAGAATGTGTCTGATAATAGAATAAAATGTGTTTTTTTCATTACAAAAACATTTACATAATAGCCATCTTCTTATTTATAATTTTAATGAATAATAAAAAGTTGCTTAGAAGTTAATCGAGTCAACACTAATACTTCTTGAAACTTCTTCCTTTTAGAAAAAAATGCTTAGTAGAATCGAAATATCTGGGTTATTTTTTTCAAAAAGATACACAAGCATTATTTAAACAATTCCCCTATTTATTTAACAAAATTTATTATTCTGATATGGAATCTAAAATAATTTTCGTGGATTGTTGTTGAAATTCTTACTTCTCATAAAAAATGTCATTTAAAATAACCATTTTTTGATAACAATATATAAAAGGTATTTTCGAATCTATCTCAATATTTCTTTCATCTTTTAAGAGTGTAAATGGAGTGATTTTTTTCCTAAGTTAAAAATTTTTTTATCAATAATTTATTGATATGATTTGGTGAATATATCAGTTTTATTGAAATACATTTTTTATAACGCTGCAACTTATAAACAGTGCGTCTCACAAGAAGTGCACAAGGGACAAAAAGTTTGATTTTTTGTTGACTTGTCATCAATTTCTTCAATCTGGAATCAAATTCTTTAATTTAAAAAACAAGAATAACTCAATATAATTTTTAAACAGATTTTTTCCATAGAATCGAACGGTGCAATTAGTTTTTATGTTATATCTCACAAATTTGAAGAAATTATTTACACAATTTCAGTTAAAATGAAGACAAAACTTTTTTTTTTACGTAAAATCATCCCTTGGTCAAAAAATAATTTTCCGTGGAAAATTATATTTTTCCATTAAAAAAAAATGGTTTAAACAATGTGTTTAATTTGTTATGCAAAGTCAGTCTTGCAGCAAGTTGTCTAATTCGCAGTCCTCACTAAAATTCTTTTTACGTGGCCACGCAGTTTTCAGCTGTAGCAGAACGCCAAGATTTTTTACTGTGTTTTCAACCCGATCGATTAGCCAAGGGGCTTGCGCGGTTAGGAATGAGTTGCGTTAGTCTCGTGTCTAGGATAGGTAGTTCGAATCCCCGCAGCGTGCGTCCGATTTTTTAGAGCGTAAAAAGCGAGCGATTGATATTATTTAATAATTGGGTGTGTTATAATAATATTTAAATAAATTTTTCTGTGATATTTTGTTGATGGAGTCTAGGAGTGCTTCACTAACTATGCTGTGCACAATTTAAGGAGTCTTTTATTTCTTCAATCACTGTTTGCATGATTTTCCAATACGATATTTTTAAATTATCAAATGCTTTCAGACCTATCCTAAAGTCGCAGACTCGGTCAATGAAAATTTCCAGCACTTTTTTTTCCGTGTACGAACGAGCAATAGTGGTGGTACTTCGATGTAATAATAATATTCTACAAAGGGTTTATTTCTAGACTTGCATACTGCTTTAAAGAAAAGTTGATCGGTGAGGAACCTGGATTTTAATTCTATGTGAAGTAATAATTTGATAATTGATCAGTGCTTAGTCCATTAAGACATTTTGTGAAAGCTATATTTTGTTACTTATTATCGGGGTTTCAAAATGCAGAAAGTGCTTAAAAGATTGCTTGGACGCATTCTAATGAGATAACTGTCGTGTCAGCACCTATGTTTGCCATCCATCTGACTCAAGTAATTGTAGGAGATGCATGATATCGGGCCGGCAAGGCGTGCACGTACCGCTTTAATTTATCTATTCCAATACTTATGTGTGTACTTATTTACCTTCCTAACTTATGTTTAGAATACGTATGGTGACGCTACAATAACGATATAAAATATTTCAATTTCTTTGCAAGATGACGAGAGAGCTTTGAAATAAAAGTCAAGAGGCATTTTGCAAAGAAGTCTACGAAGCTCTTTGGTCACGATAAATGTTTGAAGGTTTGTATACCTGTGTATTGTAATAATTTTGTAAATTAACTTTGAAAAATTCTCTTATTTCCGAAGCTAGGAATGAGAATATCTAAACTAATTAATTCTCAATTATTTTCTTTTGATTATTTGGAATTCTGTTCTTGACTTCCCGTGTGATAATAAGCTGATTCAAGATTTTGAATTTATTGTACAAAGTTTTATGTGCAACTTTTATTATTAGATTGTTTATTTCTTGGCATATTTGTATGAAATACAATGTTTAATCTTTATTGTTTATCTAGGGATAAAAATTTTTTTTTTCCGACCCCCCTTGAATACGCGCCAGTGCATGCACGTTAAGCAGGCGTGAAGTGGCTGCTTCCAGCCCAGTGACGTTTGCGCATGCTCACTCAGTCGCCGGGTCAAAAAAAACTTTACGCCCGCTACCCATGAAAGCTTACGCCCGCTACACATACGCTGCACTGAGCGAAAATGATGGTGGCATCCCATGATCGCAGAATCGCGTTGCGTTTTGCATAAAATAACTAGACATTTCAACCATTGATATTCTCCTAGTTAGTGAGTTGTGTGAAATTTACAATGATAAATGATACAAATAATGTAATTTTCCGAAAATGTGTAATTCTACACAAATCTTTTTTACAGTGCAACTATTGCATTTTTCGTTGATAATTCTTATTTCTTGGTTAGAAAAAAATCAAACAATTAGTTGAAAGTTAAAGTATTATATTAAAAATATACATTATCAATAACTAATTCTCTATCACATATATCATTCTATAATCTATATCATCCTACTTCACATGCTTGTTTTCAAGGAGCGTAGGACAAAAAGTATAGTGTGTAATGTATCAAGGGCGTACGGATATTTTGCCCTTGATACACAATGTACTATTATAGTAATAAGCAATTGCACCTATAGAGTAATGTGCTTTTAAGAAGCCGTGGGAAACATTATGAATTGAAAGACATGTAAAGATTCTATGTATATTTAATGAAGGTTAAAGATGTCAAAAATAGACAGCAAAGAGCTTTCTACAACACTAACCAGGCAAAAATGTCGCTCTTCAAAGTACCGTAATGATAAGAGAATTCCTTAAGGAGATATTATGTCGCAAGAAATCGCTGAAGATAACCAGCCAGACAGACTTCGCAGGAAACTTCACCCTTGCATGCTGTGTGTCCGAAATAATAAAGATCCGTTGAAAACTTGAGATTTAATTTGTACATGAAATTCTAATACTGTCAAGCCTTATATTGTCGGTACAACGTTGCTAAAGTAATGAAAAAATCAAAGCAATGATAATAAACAGTTCAAAACAAAATTATAAATTTATTGAACCAGTAGTGAACATTTTCCATTGAATGTTGACAGAACAATAACACCAAGACTTTAGGGTAAATAATCTTCATCTTCTACCTCCAGTTCATCCATTGTACCCGATCTCTTATTCCTTTAAGATAAAATGTGATTAGTTTCGATCACTTTGTGAAATCATATGTTACTTTTGTACTAACGTAAATATTTCGATCAAAGTGTGGGAAATGATAGACAATACTTCTTTTTACATTCTCATCTAGAGGAGGTATTAGATTTGTGCAAAATTTGACCCCCCCCCCCCCCCCCCCGGTTTTTGTCAAATGTCCACGTTTTGAGACCCCCTGAATCCAAAAAACAGGTTTTTATGAATGTGTCTGTCAGGTTGTCTGTCTGTCTGTCTGTCCGTCCGTCTGTCTGTCTGTTAGTCTGTAGATTTTCAGTTTGTTAGCACGATAACTTTCGAAAGAATTAACCTATGGGACTGGGCTTCGGTATACTCTTCAAGTGTCCTAAAATAAAGGTCAAGTTCGTTAGCCAGCCATTTTGGATGAAAATTCAAAAAGTGAGAGCATTTTGAATATTTTTTGAGACCATTTTTTTCAAAATTTGAAAATCACATGTACGGCCGCTTATAGTCATCGAAAATTCAAACAATTTATTCTCATGACATTTTTCGATAAAATCAAAATTTTCAGAGTTATGGCATTTTCAAAATCCAAAAAAAGAAACGAAAATTAACATTTTCAGCCAAACAACGCACTATACGAAAAAAAGCCAAGACAAGAAAAGTGTTTCTTTTTGCATGCCCTACATGATTATCATAGCAACTTTTCGAATTTTCTCGAAAAATCGAAAATTCACATTTTTATTGCACAAGGAATAATGAAAAATACAAAAATCCAATTTTACGACCAAACTGTACAAGATAAGACAAATGATGATTCAACATAATTTGTGCGTCGTTTAGAGGTTGGCCGGGAATTAGCGGATCGAAACATGGGAACTTCTACCTAATACAACGCTGCTGAGGGCCGGTGAACTTCTCAGCATAAAATAACCACCAATTGTGACTCTCTCGATTTCCATTCCTTCCAGCCCCCCCCCCACCAACCGTAATACAGAAAGGGTGCTAAAAAATTCTGGGGATCCAACAAGAAAAAACTATAACGAGGAAAAATTAGTCAGCTTATGCTTAGAAAAGGACCTATTTATTACAAATACTTGGTTTATACATAGAATGCTCCATATTTACACCTAGCGTAAAGAAAATAGCCACAGCATAATTGACTTCGTTATTGTGGGTGAAAGATTAAGAGAACTGGTCAAAGAAACAAGAGTCGTGAGGGGCTCTGAATGCTATACTGACCATTACCTTCTAGTCTCCAAAATGAGCTTAAGGCGGGGATGGAGAAGATAGAGAACCAAACAAACGAAACAAACGCGAAACAAGATTGAAAATTTACAGAAACCGGAAGTGCGGATAGATTTTTAGAATAAGTTAAATGAACGCATAGATAGGGCAACTTGAGAAGCGCTTATAAGCAATAAAGATATAGAGTGCGCATGGACTATGCTACGGGATATCATTGTTAACACTGCGAAAATTAACGTGAATAAAAAAAAATAATAATGTTTAAAGGAAAAGGTGATAAAACAATTTGCAACATTGTCCTAAGTGATGAGAAATTGGGAAAAGTGATAAGTATATATAATATATCTAGGTAGCCTATTCACTAGTGACGGGAAGATAGATGGGGAGATAGACAGGCGCATAAACGAGTGTCAGAAGGTTATCGGTAGAGCAGGGTCTATTCTTAGAAGTAAAAATATATCAAAAAAAGCTAAAATGGTGATACATAATTCTATGTTTGTACCGACTGTGCTATACGGTAGCGAGACATGGACCTGCCAAGAAAAGGATAAGAGTAAAATTAACGTGATTGGCATGATACCTTTGCGCACAATTTTCGGGAAACAACTGATGGACAAACTCCGAAACGAGACAATCCTCCCAGAATGTGATACAGGAGAGACACTGGTTGACATTTTGGAAAGAAATCAGTTAAGTTGGTTCGGACATCTTGAAAGAGTGGAAGATGAACGACTAACCAAACAAGTGAATGAAGGTGAAGTAAATGGCAGAATGCCCAGGGGTAGACCACCAAAAGAATGGTGAGAATCTGTGAATGAGACATTAATCCAAAGAGACATAAGAAGCCATAGAAACACGAGAGTTTACATGAAAAAATGCATGGACGTGAAGGAAGGTAGAGAAGTATGCCAGGACAGAAAAGTGTGGCGACAAATAGTATATAAAAAGAATGTGAGTAGAGTGTATGACGCCTGAATTAAAAGACCTTGGCTACTAATAGGCCCAAGTGAGGGACCGCACACATAACAATTTTGTGAGGCTCTTTACTTGGGGTGATCACTAGAGAGATTGATCAGCCACCTGGGTCGGAGCAGTGTTGGTGGATGAACGTGTTATTTGAATAAATACCACGAAAATTCTAGATCAATCTAAAAAATGTATAGCTCCTTCCCCACATTACTATTTTCCAACTTGAAAATTTGAACAATTTATTCTATTTTCACATTCTCATCCAGAGCAGGTATTAGATTTGTTTGAAATGTACCCCCCCCCCCCCCCCACCCGATTTTTGTCAAATGTCCATTTTTCAATAATCATTAAAAAATTTATCATATATACTTATGTTCCAAAAACAACTTAGATACTTTTTTTCGCCCCTTTTCAGATAGTTGCAAGAAATATTTCTGATTGTAGATTTATTAGAAAGATACGGAAATGTTCGCTGAAGTGAAGGAATTTTCTTCTTCATTTTAAAGCAAATACAAATTTAGTCATTTTTATCTGAAGAACATAGAAAATAACATATTGCCATTGCGAACCGCGACAACCAAATCGCGCGCCGTGATCGCGCTCAAACTTTTGAGTTTACATTAAACGATGAACAGAAACGAGCGTGGAGCGCAAGGCTTACATGATTTTTAAACTAAATATCGAGCGCGAAGCGCGAGTGTCTTGATGAGAATGTGTTCCTTAAGGTCGATAGAACCTTAAGTAAATTAGTTCCTCTTTCTATGTAAAACTTACATAATTAAACCAAAAGCAGTTCATAACGATAAAGCTAACTAAGAGAGCATTAGCCCGCGAAGCGCGCAATAGTAAGCACAAGAAGTGCGAAAACCGAGAAGAACCGAGCTGAAAGCGTCAGGCAAATGTGTCCGAGCGCGTAGCGCGAGGTGAATATATTATCGAGCGCGAAGCGCGAGATCCAACAGATGCGCGCCCTAGGCGCGCTCAAACTTGCGAGCGAAGCGAGCCGCGCGCTATGAGAATGTGCCCGTGCAGCGGGCGGATTTTAAAAAATATTTTTATAGCTAGGGGACTCGAAAAAATTGGCTTTTTAAGCTGTTTCACTCAAATTGGTTTTATTATTCTCCACAAAAGAGTACTTTCCAAGACAGGAAATATTCTTCATTAAATCGGCTGTACTGAACACGAATCTGAAAGAGTGTCTACCGCGCCAAGTGAACGACGAAATAAAAAATGGTGATGAATGATATTTCTCGATATATTAAAAAAATCCTACCTTCATGATCTGATATTCTCGACATTTTGAAAAGAGCCTTTGAAAAAATATAAATCTTGTACTTTAACAGTATTATATCTATAATTAAAGTTCTCGTGATGTTCAAGTACTGCCGCAATTTATTTCCAGTACAATAACCGGACGTATTAGAAACATTCAAGGAGAATTGAAATAAAGCTGAAGCTGCGTATATCAAAAGTACTACTGCATTAATAATAACACCAATAATTTTGAAATTCTGTTTGCATTAGTATTCGAATGAAATAATGAAGTACTTCGATATGTCTGATAAACTAGAGTCGAATTTGGATTTAGTGTCATTTTTGGGGCTGACCTTGACATTAAATCCGGAGTCTCGAAACTAGCTTGTCTCTCTCCTGTTTCTCTCTCTGTTTTGTCACGCCTGAGTTCACATTGCAGATCCCCCCGCAGCTCCGCTCTGGCATCCCCAAGGCGCAGCTCTCCTTGAAGTTTCTGCAGTTTTCTCGATTCGCAAAACATTTATCACGCTTTTTGCAATTAAAAAATTTTAACTTTCAATACTGAACATTTTATAGTTATTTGTGATCCAAGTGCGTAAAACAGGTGATTGTATCCAGCGTAACGTTACAGCACCAGACGGAGGCTCAAAACACGTTTCGGAGGCCTTCCTCACCGAGTGAGTCACGACTACCTCGAAAGGAAAATGGCCTAATGGTATTATAATAATGATCGTATATACCAAGGGTTAGTTGTGACATTCGATTTAATAGTCCAATTATGTACTTTAACTGAACAATATAATTCCATTTATATTAATATATTACTTATCTGCCAGCAGCGTCAGTGACTTGACCTACGCCGTGAGTCGACTACTTTTATGCTGGCACTATCAATTAGAGTGTTACTGATTGCTTTCAAAAAATTAATTTTCTTTACACATACATGCAAAACCCTCGTTTTCCCACCGTTTACAATCATCGAAAATGGCCGATCCCGCACTGTGCGCGAAAGCAATGACCAAAGCCCCAACATCGATGGCCAAAACGCTGTTACCGGTTAGCAAAATGGTCTCTGGTGAACCCTAGGCTCGGGTTCACGCGGCACCTCTACACTCGCAGTGAGCAAAACGCCCGTTTGGCCTCTTATATCGAAATATACTATTTATGGTGAGTAGGCACAACTAATATAATAGTTGTGAAATGCAAAAAATTCTTACCGACTATTAGCTCCCACTCTTTCTTGTCTCTTAAGGCAGTTTTATTCTGCGCCTTCTTCCTTCCTGTGAAGCTCATTTTGGCTGCCACAGTATTACTTAAGAGCTTTCTGAACACGTTTATAATTACATAGTGCGTGTCCCTTCCGCCAATACTCTTGCAGGCATTTTTCTGTATATTTGATTAATTTCAACATATTATATTATAATAGAAAATCACTCTTTTCTCACTCGTTATAGTCATTGGAGTTTATTGTGCATAAGGCAGTTTGGTGGAAAATAACTTGTACGAAAGAAAAGGCATATCGGTAAAGAATAGGGCACACAAAAAACAAATTTTGTTGTTGTTGAAAAACATTATCTAGGTTAAGCGATAGTATTACATACACCAATCAATGAAAAACAATTTCTTAAACAAACCAACTTATTTGTATTTAATGTTCGAAATTTATTGCGACTACATAGGCTATGAGTTCATCTATCATTTGCCTGAACAGTAATCTATTTCAGACATTGCAACTTTTTAAGAACTGCACTTCTGCCCATTTTCTTTCACAAGTTAGGGTATCGTTCAGTGGATAGTGTACCCCAGGTATTATAATTTGTTATGTTAAATCAAACATCTGTTATTACAGATCACGAAAAGTATTCCATGAAACAATCCAAGTTGCGGATTATAATAATGCACGAATAGAGATAGGAAACTGGGTTGTTTGTTTCAATACTGCAACAGGGCACTGTGGCGATGCATAACATTGAAAGATTTGGCTTTCCTCTCGCACACGATATTTGAAATATATCAATAAACTTCTAGCATTTTACGAATGGCATTGGAATGCCACAATACACCTAATTAACAAATTTCTGAAAAAAAATTTATGAAATGTAACATTTTTCGTCATTGCGATAAATTTTCCCACACGTCTAAATCTGATTTTGCTGAGTAATAATTTTTCGATTTTTTCAAAACATAATGACAGTAGTGATAATATTCTACATAATAATTTAGGCTTCACAATACAGCGGCAATGTGGGACAGTGAGAAACATGTCAGCGGTAGATATAATAAATAAGGCGCTGGAACAACTGTTACCTTAACCACGAGCAACCATCAACTCAAAAGTTATCGAGACGATGACAAGAACACGGGCAGTGATATCAACTGGACAAATCGCGAAGGATGTAGTCATTAATGTTCTTACTCAATGCAGTTTAAGTAAGTGGATGTCTACTCGAAGGAGCATCTCTCAGAGTTCCAACTAGGGAAGAACATTGCTTATCGACAATACGAGAATAGTTGAGAAGGATTACTATGCGTAGATATCATAGCAATTACTGGGGGATATCTAAAGGAGCCTGTGCACTGGTGAATGGGCGAAATTGCTAAGGGTAACGAGAATGCCCAGTAAAAAGAAACTAATTGGGTTGAATTCAGAAGAATTCGCTAGGAGACCCCGTGAATCTTGTTTTACGACAATATCGAATTGGAGCTAGTGGTGAACTCGTGTTAATTCGTGAAAAGTAATATAGTCTTGAAATTTCTTATTTGCCCGAATTCAGCGAAAAATTTTTAGAGGACCTAATTCATTTGAATGAGTCGGCACGAATTAATTTTAGTTTCCGCCTATTCATTTGCAAAATTTTCCGGCAAGCCTCAATTCGCCAGAATTCGCCAGCGCGGATGCAGTTAAAGACTGACCCATTCAATCGAATTCTCAAGATATAACCAACGCTTATGGCGTTTAGTTTAGGATATATAAATGAGTTTCGTAGCTCAGTGGTCACCTTTTGGACTTATATACTTGGATTCGCTGGTTCAGGTACCAAGGCATGCAATTTTTATTAATTTTTTTCGAAACGACCTCGACCACGAATTAAGGCGAATTGACACGCATTCAATTCGCGCTGGCCTCATTCGTTTCAAGGAATCAGAAAGCACAATTTGGGTGAATTTAAACATGTGAATTCGCCGCAATTCTCCCGAATCAGTTTTTGTTTTACTAGGTGCCGATAACAAGTCTCTAAAGATAAAAGCTAGCGATAGCAGTAAGGAGGATCAAGGTAGATTGCTCAAGAGCCTGTTTATCATGAGGTTATTGATGACAAACATGGGTTTGGTATACAAGATAATATTTACTCAAACTCATATAGCAGTGTCTGTTAAGCTAGTGGAAAGTTAAAACAATGCAATATTAGCTACATGGGCTTAATGCGAAACAGTGTGTTGAAAATCATACTATCTATGAAGTTTCAACTGCTTTAAAGTTATTTTTTCAGGCATGAAATCACAGAACACTTTCTCAAAAGTTTTCCTGGTTCTTTCTTCGCTACTTTACACAGAAGACGAGAATAAGATTCTTATGAAGTAAAAAATGTAACTGTTGTTTAAAAAAGCCAAATTGCACATTTAAACCTGTATTTGGAGAAGTGACCACCTATTCTGTGATCATTCAAGCCAACCTATAGAGTAATAAAGTCTTGATGAAATCAAGATCCGTGAAGAGAAAAAGATAATATCTAGAAACCAACAGAACCTCGCAGATTTAAAAAAATAGGATTGCCACTAGAATATAAATAGATACCTTGAAGAGGTCCACGATAGCAACCGTGATTCCTGCGAGCTGTAAGAAAACTTCTTGGCTTAGTTTACGTATAGAACGTTTAAAGGAAATTATAATATCCGACATATTTAGCATTTTTTTTTGCCACGCGAACAAACACAGATTATTTTAGTACTTTCTTTTATATAATAAATATTTGGGAAAATTTTTCGACCTGACGAGATATGTTTCTTATTCTGTATCGATTCAAGACCTCATTCGCTCTAGCATTGAAATATAAAACTTTTTCCAAACAACTATTTGATTGCTATCTTTATGGTAATTAAGAAAAATTAGCTAGTTAAAATTCTTACCATTTTATCAAAGAAATTTTGCTCTTTAAGTCTTCCTTCCAGGCTTTCAAACTCTTGTTCATTATGAACGGGTAATGATGGACATGCCTCTGAGCCGAAAAATTCTGTTGAACCCGTTTGCAATCTAAGTTCGTCCAATTTCGAATTTATTATTTTCAACTCTTGTTTAATATCAGTAAATTTTTTCATCGATTGTTGATCATAATCCGTATATCCTAAGTAAGAGTTGAAATACATAAAGACATATTCGAACTAAGAAATTTAATAAAATAGTTCCGGAATCATAGAAATTATTTAGCAAGCTGAGTATTTCTAGCTGTTTGCTTCGAATACTGGCGATTCTCTTTGTAAACTTCATCAAGTTCACGGTCCAGTGAGTCGTCAATACGGAATCGTTTTCTAGGATTCTCGTGTCTGATACAAATTCATAAGTAAAATTAAGAATTGCAATATAATTTTCAAAAGGAGTCTGAGTAGTGATTAGTTATCTCGGAAAAAAAATATTGTGCGTTCCCGAGATATCAACATGTACATATAAGGGTCTTTGTATAGGGGAGACATCGTCTCACATGCGACAAGTCTCTCTGCGGCAAGTCACATCTGCGACATGTCACATCTTCTGCATGTCACGCGGCATTTCTCACAGTAAAATTGACATTTGCTCGGCATCTCTCACGGCAACCCTGTGACTGGTCAGAGGAATAATGTAAGGTCACACCCCTACCCTTTTTCTAACGTATCGTTAGAAATAATAATGTATTCACTACCGCCGTTGTCTGTGGTGAAGGGGAGGTGATACCCCTACTTGGCGCGTCCCCGGGTGGCGGATAGGGGAATGCTCGCTGGAAACAGAGGGTAGGGCAGAAATAAAATAGGCCCCGCGGACCAAACACACATGATCGGTGCTGACTGCCACCCACTGGGAGTGCTTCGAACCGGAAACGGTGATGAAGCTGCTGTGAGCTTGCTCTGCCGATGTGTAAGTTGTAGTCGGTTATCAGGAATCCAGCCCCTTCGGGCCCTGATCAGGAAGTGCGTGGTGGCTGCAGAGGTCGGAATCTGCAGTGCTCCGGGCGAGTCCGGTTCGTCCGTGTATTCCGGGACCGGTTAAACGAAGGCTGGGTCCCAGGGAACTGGGGTAGGACTATGGTCTGAGGGTATACCCGTTCTCAGTTTTTTCGGCCCGCCCCTCCACGCACGAAGCGCTGGACAATCATTTATGGCTAATTCACTTATACAAGCAGAAGTACAAGCAGAGGAAACAAACGGAGTACAACAACTTACTGAGAAGAATATGGCGGTCTGCACTAACACGGACGGGGGACAACACAAAATGGCGAACGAAGATATGGACCTGAAACAGCTTTTCAAACAGTTCACGCAGGTAATACAGGCAATGCAGTGTTATGCCTCGACAAGGAGAAATCTTAATGGCGAAATTAAAAAAGGATTGGAGGCTGCTGAAAACACACTGCGCCTTCTAGATGTTGTTTTTAATGAGACTGAACTCAAAATGACGCAGGTAGTCAGGAGTAAAGAGGAACAGCGTAGCGTTGACCTAGGAACACCAGCGGGTCAGCGTACGAATAAGAGGATAGCTGAGAGTACCCCCAGCCCTGGTGAAGGATCATCATCGCGTCCAACGAAAAAGATCCAGCTTACTGGTGAAACTTTGGAGTTTATTGAACCAAAGAGGCGAAAACGTAAAAAGCAGGTGGCTGCAACTGGTGAAGTGGGGTCACAACCAGAGTTGACTAGGGTAGCAGCACGTTCTACCAACCCATCGTTAAGGAGGAAGCCACGTAGCCACCCAGAGGCAGTTATTATTAAACCTGCAGCTGGCAAAAATTATGCGGAGGTACTTAAACTGGTCCGCAGTAAAGTGAAGCCGGAAGAAATGGATGTCACGATAAAGAGCATCAGAGAGACCAGGACTGGAGATGTCTTGGTTGAACTAGGTGCAAGTGTCGAAGCCAAAACCAAGTTTAGTGAAGCTTTGTCAGTGGCTGTGGGTGAGGGTGGACAGGTGCGTCAACTAGTCCCGAGGGCCAGGATTGAGATTAGGGATCTAGATTTAGCATCCGACGATCTTGAGATTATGGATGCCCTAGACAAGGTTCTTGGGGGCGAAGAGGGCAGAGATCTGAAAATAAATCTCTCCAGATCAAGCCGCTGGGGAAGTAGGATTGCGTACATCGATTGTGATGAAACCGCTGCTACTAAACTGGAAAAGGCTGGTCACATTCGGATTGGTTGCGTCAGCTGTCGCGTTCGACGCAGGATGGTCATCACGCGTTGTTTCCGCTGTCATGGCTTTGGTCATATTGCAGTCTCTTGCAAGGAGCAAGATAGAAGGAAAACTTGTTGGAAGTGCGGACAGGAGGGGCATCTCTCCCCTATCTGCACAGAGAAACCTCATTGTTATCTGTGCGCCGAGCGAAGTGGTAGCAATGTAAACCTGGACCACATTCCGGGATCTTTTAGGTGCCCGGTGTATAAGGAGTTTTGTGGGAATGAACAGTGATGGTGGTCATTGTTCAATGTAACCTGGGCAGACGCAGACTTGCCAGAGATTTGCTGACCCAGATTTCGGGAGAGCACAACGCTGATCTCCTGATTATCTCGGAACAATACTGTGGCATGGGTGGACATAACTGGTATCCGGACAATACGAATACTGCAGCAATTTGGGTAAAAAATGTATCCAAGTTCCCTGTGGAAGACGTGTGTAAGGGTGAAGGCTATATCTGGATCAAGTGTGGAAATATCACCTACGTGAGTGTATACCTCTCACCTAATGAGGGAATAGACGTATATGTTAGCAAACTTTCTGCACTAGAAGACGGCATACGTGAACTAGATGGAGAAATCATCATGGCTGGGGACTTCAATGCGAAGGCGGTGGAGTGGGCATGCTGAGGACCTGCAACAGAGGCGGTAAGCTGGTAGAGATGGCGGCTAGGTTGGACCTAACGATCCTGAATACAGGCACGGTTACAACATTTAGACGCAGTGGCTACCAGGGTACTATTATTGATATTACTTTGGCATTTGCTGGTGTCTCTTCCATGATACGTAGATGGCAGGTTCTGGAGGAGTTTACTGGTAGCGACCACCAGTATATTAAGTTCTGGGTTGGTTCAAACCTTGGGGTAGGCGGAACGCAGGCTGTCCTCGCAAGGGCACGAGGTTGGAATGTGGCTAAGCTTAGTCGACTGGCGGTAACCGAAACGTTGTCCAGAGCGGATGGTCCTAATAGATGGGCTATTTGCCCCACGCAGATGACGCGAAGTATTGCAGAAACGATGGTGGACGAGACTATGAGTTTGATTAAAAAGGCATGTGACACGTCAATGCCCAAAAAATCGAAACATCGTCGAAATCAGCAAAACTATTGGTGGAATGAGGAAGTTGCCGATCTACGCAGACAGGCTCTGGCGAAGCGCAGGAAGGCTCAGCGTAAGAGGGGCCGTGCTGACGTCAGTTTGGCTGAAGCAAACTATACTCTGGCAAAAAAAGCATTGAATAGAGCCATCAAAGACAGCAAGAGGAAAACGTGGATTTCCCTACTTGATGAAGTTGACAGGGATGTCTGGGGACGCGGCTACCAGATTGTTACCCGTAGTCTGGGATATCGAATTCCGGAACCCCCACGGGACCCCTTAGGAATGGAAATTATTGTGGGCTCACTCTTTCCTCAACATCCGGAGAGAGTTTTTACCGAGATCTCAGTTGTGGAAGCGGAAATTCAGCTCTTCACAAATGACGAGCTGTGTAGCGCAGTCTACTCGTTGGGCAATCACAAGGCTCCTGGCCCAGACGGGATACCAGCTGAAATACTTAAACTGATTGTTTGCGAAATCCCAGACGTGTTACTGAACATGTATAATGCATGTTTGTTAGCTGGCATCTTTGCGCGGAGATGGAAATTGCAGAGGTTGGTTCTGCTTGACAAGGGTAAGGGTCCTCCCATCACACCCTCGTCATTCAGACCACTCTGCATGCTTGACAACGCAGGGAAGGTTTTTGAAAAACTTCTTCGTGCCCGTCTGCGGATGGCCATTGAAGAAGCAGGTGGTCTCTCAGAAAACCAACACGGGTTTCGTACCAATCGCTCCACAATCGGAGCCATAAGAGATGTAATTACAATGGCAGACAGAGCATGGCAGACCAAGGAACTCCTGTGTGCTGGTTACTCTTGATGTGAAGAACGCCTTCAACTCAGCAAAGTGGGTTGACATCCTGGATGCTCTTGAGCATCGGTTCAGGGTGCCTTTGTATCTGCGAAGAGTAATCAGCGATTATCTCAACGACAGGGAGTTATTGCACGACTCCACGGAAGGACAACAGAGACGAAAAGTCACAGCTGGTGTGGCGCAAGGGTCTGTACTTGGTCCAGATCTCTGGAATATACTATACAATGGAGTGCTCGAAATTGTACTACCTGAGTGGGCCAAACTGATTGGTTTCGCTGATGATCTCGCGGCCATGATCATAGCCAGAGATACAGAGCAAGCTCAAAGTAGAGTAGCACATGTTGTCTGTCTGGTGAATTATTGGCTCGCGAACCATGGGCTTACACTGGCATCTAGCAAGACGGAAGTGGTTGTCCTCACGAGACAGAGGCACTTTGGAGATGTGATATTCAACATAGCAGGTGAACCCGTTGTGGCATCGAAGTCTGTGAAATATTTGGGTGAAAAACTGGATCAGAAGCTAACGCATTGGCCTCAGATTCAGTATGCTGCGGACAAAGCCAGTAAGATGGTGGCGAAACTCTCAAGGCTTATGCCAAACATCAGAGGTCCTAGAGCCAGTAAGAGGAGAGTGCTGATGAGTGTGGCTCACTCGATCCTCTTATATGGCGCAGAGATCTGGGCAGATGCATTAGAAGTTGAAAAGTACCGTAAACGAATGGTTTCGGTTCAAAGGCGTTGCGCATTGCGTATAGCAAGCGCGTATCGCACCGTTTCTGCCCCTGAAGTTATGGTAGTGTCGGGAATAATTCCCATTTTTCTACTTGCCAAGGAGAGGAAGAGAATTTACGAGCGATACCAACTGGAGGAAGACCGTCCAAGGATCAGAGTTGAAGAGAGAGCCCGAATTCTAGCAGAATGGCAACACTGCTGGGACACCGACCCTAGAGGAAGATGGACAGCGCGGCTTATAGGGGAAGTGGCCCCGTGGCTTGGGAGGAAGCACAGTGAGGTTAGCTTTCACCTCACCCAATTTCTGACGGGTCACGGACATTTCAACTCCTACTTATACCGGCGAAACAGGAAGGAAAGTGAAGTATGCGATTACTGTCCCACACAAGTGGATACGGTTGAACATACGTTCTTCGAATGTAGAAGATGGGCGACTAAGAAACATGCCCTGGAGACTGAGCTCGGAGAGGTATTAACCTCTCAGAATATTGTAGTGTGGATGCTCCACAGCCAGGAGCATTGGGATTCGGTTGCATTCTACATTGAAGCAGTTCTTCGACAGAAGAAAAAGGAAGAACAGGAGAGACTGCGCGACCCCCAACAAGGATGATTGTGTGGTATTGTTTAGTCATTTTTTGATGTTGTAGTTGTTTGTTCATTGTTTTTTGTCTGCAGGACAAGAGACAACTCTACAGGGTCGAAGGCCGGCGAGCCCGAGACGAGACATCTGTCCCTTCTGCCGAGGACGACGCATAACCCTGTAGGGTGAGAACAAACTGCACGAAGAGTCCAAGCTGGAAATGATGGTGGCACCGAAGTACGGTGAGTTAGCCTTACCCCCATGTTCCTGAAGTAATGCGAAAGCGGATTCCGGGAGCATGGGTTGGCGGGAAAAGGAGTTAAGGTTTAGTGGGTAGGTGCCGTTTCGGTAAGTCCCACACTCACCTTCGTTCCTTGTGGGCTACGTATCCATGTGTGCATCTCGCGTGTATGTATTTTAAATATGTATGCGTGGGATGTATGTACTGGGCTCGCGGTCCCCAAAGTTCGCATGTGGTTGGTGCATGAGCATTTGCCGTTTTTACTTCTTTAAACAAAAAAAAAGAAAAAAAAAAAAAACGTATCGTAGGGGGTAGGAAGGCACACATGTCATTAGTCACAGAAATAATGTAAGGTCACACCCCTACCTCTTTTCAACGCCCTTGAGGGGCAAGAAGGCACCCCTGTGACTGGCCACAGAAATCATATTGGTCAAATTCTTTACGCTAGGTTGCTGCCGCAGTTGTGACATGCCAAAGATGAGCCATGCCGCAGATGTGACATGCCACAGCTGAGACATGCCACAGATGTGACAGGACATAGATGTGACATGCCGCAGGTATAACATGCCGCAGATGTGACTTGCCGCAGAGAGACTTGCCGCATGTGAGATGATATGGACCCTTTTGTATATAGTCAGACGTTTCCAGGAGGAAAAGGGTATGGTAAAATCTTACGGCGTTTTATGAAGGAAATCTATGAAGGAGCCGCGAAGAACGGAAGCTAATTTTTTAATTATATTTTTCTCCGTGTACTTAGAATCGTACGTTGTAGCGTTACTGAAATTCTTAATCGCTGTGGATTCGAACACTACTCATTTTTGTGCCAAAAACATTATATTGAACACAAATATTTCCAAGTTGTATCATGAAAATATTTCGCCGCCCATCCACTTGCCACTTTGCCCCGAACTTGTGCATCAGATTTATTACGGATGAGATGAATTGAAATAGGTGAGATGCATCCCTACCTTAAATTGTGTAATAGAGTATAAGGAAAGTTTCATGTTTCGCGCATAATGTGGGAATCAGAACTTGAAGAAAACTTTAAAAAACTAAAACCATATTGGTGTCCAAGAAGTTGTCATTAGGTACATCAGAAGAGACAGTTTTGAAGTAATCAGCATATTAATATTACACACAGATTATCTTGTTCGTTTATGGCAAATACCCTTAAAGAAAATATAGAGCATAAATTAGAATGAATTGATTTAGGTTACATGAAACGCGACAGTAAAAAAGAAATAGAGAAGTAACACTGAAATCATCGTTGAAAAATTAGCAAAATAAGGAAAAGTTCGTGAAATTTACGCATGCTACTCTTTGTCAAATTTTGTGTTGATTTTTTAAATCTTATATGATCTTCCACTAACAAACGCTCCCGATCAGAGATATAAAGACAAATAAAAATCTGAGTTTTAAAAGCGAAAGTCGTGTAGTGTTTATCTATGTATATACATATGAATAAAAAATAGGATAAACAATTACCGCAGATCAGGAGATGCCTTGTTTGAAAATTTGTGCGTTCCAAGAGCTTTTAGAGCACTCCAAGAAGTGGAAGGCATAACTTCATTAGTTTGTTCAAAAGAACTAGATTCTTTTATTGTAGAGCTGAAAAATGATTTTTTGATGCTTATTAAGTTGAAGGATTATTTTGACACTGGGACATCTCTAGAATTACGTGTCAACACTAGCTTTACAAAGTAATTTGTCGTACCTTTTTGGACGGTCAGTCTTAACTGATTTCGATACCGCTTTTGTTATTTCAATACTTTTGATTCTGGGCCCTCACAACAAACGGTTTCTTCGTGAATGCCGGAATTTCTTTTTGCAAGTGGTCGTAATTAGAAGTTATGCGCATCTGTGTCAGTCGACTCATGCTTTATAGCTCGGTCCTTTCGACCTTGCCTAAGCTTTTCTTCGTGAGTACTTAACGTTAACGGGGAATCCGAAAGCCGGATACGTTCCTACCCACGCAAGTCGTTTTTAAGTTTTCCGGCCAACTCCCAATAAAGGTACACAATTTTTTCGGAAATTTATTCCAAACTCATTAAATTTTAATTGCATCCAGTTAAAATTTCTGTATGAACAATAATTCTGAGTACATAAGTATGGAGCTTTTAGCTCGTTTTATTTTTATTCTTTTAAAGTTGACACAAGCACTTTCGTACATCAAATTTTATGTGAGCTTGCATTGTGAATTTGTTAATATTGAGATAATTGACAAAAATTATATTTTTTAACTCACGCGTCTTAAATTTACTTATGTAGTATATACGTAAATCACGTAGTGTCTAAAATAAAGATGTCTGCTTGTTTCTTGACGTTATCAAGATAACTTGGTTATGTTCATTCTTTATTTAGGAAGCCACATCTAACAGGTTGTGGACCAACATGTCTAATGAAAAATAATAATAGAAAATCTTGTGTATTCAGTGTCGATAAAAAGTGTGAAAAATATCAGTGGGGTGTAACAACCTAACCTACAAAAGTGACTCGCAGTAACGTGCTTCTTCAACTATGGTAACCCAGGCATCGCTTTACGGACTCACTTGCATGAGGAAGTTAAAGGGTAGAGAACACTATACAACGTGGAAGTTTGCGTGGAGGTCTTACATTGAACATAAGGTTTTATGTGGCTGTGTCGAAGGTCAAGCACCCGACATTGCGGAAACAAAAAAGGCAACCCATGCAAGGTCAAAACTTATTTTAGCCATAGACCGACTCAATTTTGTGCACATTCAGAATGAAAAAAAGCAGCAATAGAAGTACGGGAAAGCTCAGAAGCCACATTCGAAAATTCTAGTTTAACCGGAAAATTAGGATTATTAAGAACGATAGTTTTTTTCTCGGTTAAATAATTATAATTCTGTCGACGAATATGTAAATAATATTGTGACGGCGAACCATTTTATGGAATAATTTGAATCTTACAGTAACTGATGAATGAGTCTGTACGCTATTACTTGCAGGCTAAAGGATTCCCAGAAACATACCACAGCATCAACATATCAATGGAAAAGGAAAGAAAAAGGCATTTTTTCACATTTCTTACGTCTAAGAAAACTGCAGACAAATACTGGTACATAGATATTTGTTTTCCGTGCATCTCACATCTCACGAAAATTAATTGTTGGATGATAAAAAAAATGTTGACGTAACTATAGGAATAGCGGACAATGGAGAAATGTCAGTGAAGGCAGTAGGGAAAGTTAAAATTCTAGTTGGTACTGATAAATTATTGGAGCAGATCACAGCAACGGATGTATCTTACACACCAGGTAGCTCTGTGAATTCACTTTCTGTGAGCGAGATGATGAAAAACGGACACGAGGTTCTTTTCTTTGCAAAAGGGTGATGATTCTAAAAAGTAAAATGGCAGCAGACGTCGACAATCAAGGATGCATCGGTGAACCCTGTGGTACATGCATCAAAGGAAAGCAGCATCGTTTGCCCTTCAAGGAAAGCAAGAAACTTCCAAAAACCCTTTTAAAATCATCCACTCAGATCTGTATGGGCCCATAGAAGTGACGTCAGTCGGACGCTCAAGAAATTTTTTTACTTTAATTAATGATATTTCTCGCAAAGTGTTTTTTTTTTCTAGAATCAGAAAGTCAATAGGCAGAAACATTCGACGATTTCAAAGGCGCAGTAGAGAAAGAAACTGGCAGAGAGCAGCATCGTTTGCCCTTCAATGAAAGTAAGAATCTCCCGAAAACCCTTTATAAATCATCCACTCAGACCTGTGTGGTCCCATTTCTGGAATCAAAAAGATAAGAGGCAGAAAGGTTCACAGATTTCAGAGGCACAGTAGAGAGCGAAAGTGGCAGAAAAATAAAGATACTTCGAACAGACAACGGTCGATAATATGGTAATAACCGATTGGAGAAAATTCTCAGAGATTCGGGAATAGGATATCAGACGACCTACCATATTGCCTGGAACATGTTAGTTGGAGCCAAACTCGATGAAAGTTTCTGGGCGGAAGGAGTATCTACTGCAGTGTGCCTGATTAACCAATCATTTACTATACGGATCCTGGAAATGACACCAGAAGTAGCTTGGTCAGGTGTCAAGTATTATCTCAGTCTCACCAAGGTATACGGCTGTAAAGCGATGGTTCACATCCCAGATAGAAAAAGAAACAAGTGGGATCCAAAGTCATGCGAGCTCATTTTTCTGGGCCACTACGAGACAACGAAGAGGATTCGGATACCTTAGAGGAGGAAATCGAAAATCCAATTCCAGAAGGTGACAATCTTCCAGTTGACAATGTAGGATATACGATTTGAGGGAGACGCTCGAGTACACCAAAACCAGTGAGAACTGCCGATTATCTTATTTGGCAATAGAAACAGGAGGAAATGATCCACAGACTTTTGAAGAAGAGTGCACGAGGCCGAATAAGTATTTATGGTTCAGAGTAGTAGAAGAAGAGTACAAGTCACTGATAGAGAATAAAACTTGGATTCTTACATATCTTTTAACTGGTGGAAATGCACGCGATACAGTTCGATATAGTTCTTATATCAGATTAGATTATACATTTTTTCATTTTTACATATTTTGAGTGCAAATCATAGAAAAAAATTTTAATTCAGAAAAAAGCGTTACAAATATTCCTGGTTATTAATTGAATATAGCGTTTCGAACCTATATATTTTGAGAAAATGAAAGTTTTTCAATTTATTCAAAACATGCTAAAATACCGAAAATTAAGAAGAATTATTTTATAGAAATTTCAAAAATGTTTTTATTCTTTTTTAATAGTTGCAAATGGTTTTGTTCCTAATTTATTCGTGAAAACATGAATAATCTTCAGTGTTTGACACGTTGCCAAGCAAAAGCAACGTATTAAGGCTATCATTAAGAAGTTGTAGGCTCCGGAAGCTTCGATCATGATTCCAAATGAAACCAATTCCAAAGCTACTGGAACGTGTACGTCATCCGCTTCTGCTCCTTCTGTCCTAGAAGGTAAGCAAGAGCGGGAAATTTACGCGTGATAACATCGGGCAACACTGTTCCTTGGAGTCAGGTCTCTAGCCGCGGATGACCTTACGTGGCAGACAAGACAGTTGGAGATGAAGGTTTCACCTCTGGATACTTTTTTAGAGCTACCAATCTTTTCAGAATTTAAGAGGAACTGTGTTGACGGACCAGATGGAGTGATCCCAGGAGAACAGCTTTTTGCATCCGGTTCGCGATGAAATGAGCGTGACGCTGGCAAGCCGGAATCTTGTTGAGTTGGCTAATAAATGAAGCTTTCATACCTCCAAGGCAGCCGATTATGAGAATTATAAGATGGACTTTGTAGCCTTGGTACAGCCTACTCAGCTCGAAAAGAAGCGCTTGATATTTCGCCCGTTTTTCTTCCTCCTTTGCCGTGATATTACCATCGGCTGGTGCCGAGAATTCAATCACGTAAATGATCTTGTTCTTCAGATCTTGGAGGACAATTTCAGGCTTCTTAGCACTGATACGTTGAGTGGTAGAGAATGAGAAATTCCAGTAGATCTTACACTGATCATTCTCCACCACTGGCTCGAGTTCCCCCTGGGCGTATGGCAAGACGGGCAATAGATCAACACCATAGAAATGCCTAAGATGGTAATATATCACTTTTAGAGCTGCATTGTGTCTCTCTATGTACGCGCAGCGTGCATATTTAGAGCATCCACTGAGAACATGTCCAAGTGTTTCGGGCTCTTGCTTGCACGCTCGGCAGTTGGTATCGCGTACAGGTATATTCATTATGCGCTCGCGGTAAACTCAGGTGTCTATGACGCCGTCTTGACAGGCAAAAAGAAATCCCTTGGTCTCCGATCTCAATCCAGCAGACTTGAGAAACATGTTGGACAGACCCATCGAGAGCTCTTCTCTACGTAGGATGCCGTAGAACTTACCATGGAGGGGTTTCTCAGCATGTTCTTTTAGTAGGAGCGTATGTTCTGCTTCCTGTATACGACTTTTGAGCACCAGAGGTGTTAGTGATGCTAGGCCATGTGTAATGTCGCTGGAATCAAATGGGAGGTCAAGCTCCTCTGCGGCCCTATCTGCTGCATGGTATAGAAACACCGCAGCATTGGCGACTTCATGTTGATGTACGAGTCGCATAAGGGAATCCGTGCTTTTTAGAACTAGGCAGGCTGTAGCCAGAACCGTTCTTCGATGAAGACACTCTAAGCTTAGCAATCCTCTACCCCCTTTATCGCGAGGGAGATATATTCGAGTTACGGAAGATCTAGTATGAAAACTTCGTTGTATTGTCATCATCTTGCGTGTGCTTCGATCAAGTTGTTTCAACTCATCGACGTTCCATTTTACTGCATCAAACGTGTAGAGAAGTATAGGAACGGCCAGCATATTGGTCGCCTGGATCTTATTCTTTCCAGATAATTCGGAAGCCCAAATTTTTCTGAGAATTTGGCGATACCTTTTTCCTTTATTATTAGAGAAGTTGTAGGCTCCGGAAGCTTCGATCATGATTCCTTAAAGAAACCAATCCCACAGCTACTGGAACGTGTACGTCATCCGCGTCTGCTCCTTCTGTCCTAGAAGGTAAGCAAGAGCGGGAAATTTACGCGTGATAACATCGGGCAACACTGTTCCCTGGAGTCAGGTCTCTAGCCGCGGATGACCTTACGCGGCAGACAAGACAGTTGGAGATGAAGGTTTCACCTCTGGATACTTTTTTAGAGCTACCAATCTTTGTAGAATTTAAGAGGAACAGTGTTGACGGACCAGATGGAGTGATCCCAGGAGAACAGCCTTTTGCATCCGGTTCGCGATGAAATGAGCCTGACGCTGGCAAGCCGGAATCTTGTTGAGTTGGCTAATAAATGAAGCTTTCATACCTCCAAGGCAGCCGATTATGAGAATTATAAGATGGACTTTGTAGCCTTGGTACAGCTTACTCAGCTCGAAAAGAAGTGCTTGATATTTCGCCTGTTTTTCTCCCTCCTTTGCCGTGATATTACCATCGGCTGGTGCCGAGAATTCAATCACGTAAATGATCTTGTTCTTCAGATCTTGGAGGACAATGTCAGGCTTCGTAGCACTGATACGTTGAGTGGTGGAGAATGAGAAATTCCAGTAGATCTTACACTGATCATTCTCCACGACTGACTCGAGCTCCCCCTGAGCGTATGGCAAGACGGGCAATAGATCAACACCATAGAAATGCCTAAGATGGTAATATATCACTTTTAGAGCTGCATTGTGTCTCTCTATGTACGCGCAGCGTGCATATTTAGAGCATCCACTGAGAACATGTCCAAGTGTTTCGGGCTCTAGCTTGCACGCTCGGCAGTTGGTATCGCGTACAGGTATATTCATTATGCGCTCGCGGTAAACTAAGGTGTCTATGACGCCGTCTTGACACGCAAAAAGAAATCCCTCGGTCTCCGATCTCAATCCAGCAGACTTGAGAAAAATGTTGGTCAGACCCATCGAGAGCTCTTCTGTACGTAGGATGCCGTAGAACTTACCATGGAGGGGTTTCTCAGCATGTTCTCTTAGTAGGAGCGTATGTTCTGCTTCCTGTATACGACTTTCGAGCACCAGAGGTGTTAGTGATGCTAGGCCATGTGTAATGTCGCTGGAATCAAATGGGAGGTCAAGCTCCTCTGCGGCCCTATCTGCTGCATGGTATAGAAACACCGCAGCATTGGCGACTTCATGTTGATGTACGAGTCGCATAAGGGAAACCGTGCTTTTTAGAACTGAACAGGCTGTAGCCAGAACCGTTCTTCGATGAAGACACTCTAAGCTTAGCAATCCTCTACCTCCTTTATCGCGAGGGAGATATGTTCGAGGTACGGAAGATCTAGGATGAAGACTTCGTTGAATTGTCATCATCTTGCGTATGCTTCGATCAAGTTGTTTCAACTCATCGACGTTCCATTTTACTGCACCAAACGTGTAGAGCAGTATAGGAACGGCCAGCATATTGGTCGCCTGGATCTTATTCTTTCCAGATAATTCGGAAGCCCAAATTTTTCTGAGAATTTGGCGATACCTTTTTCCAAGGGCCGTTTTCAAGTTATGCACATTTTGGGTTTCCGCTTGCGGTATTCCAAGATATGTATATGTTTCTCCAATACCAAGATGTTGAATGGTATTTCCGCCTATGAGTTGAACATCCTGATCGTCACTGGATGATGTAGTTTCTAGTCTTCCTTGGTGTAGGTGGATGCAGGCACACTTGTCCAGTCCGAAGCTCATGCCAATCGCTTTAGAATACCTATTTACCGCATCTACAAGGATGTTAAGGTCCTTTTTTGAGGAAGCAAAGAGTTTAAGGTCGTCCATGTATAAAAGGTGGTTGACCTTATATTCTCTTCTGCTCGGCGGGCCACATAGGTATCCAGAGCTTTTGCCTCGGAGCACAATAGATAGAGGCAAGAGGGAAATGCAGAAAAGTATCGGACTGAGAGAGTCTCCTTGAAAGACCCCCCTCTTATATGTGACAAAGCTTGTAGTCACTTGTCTTTTGTCAGATGTTATGACAAATCTTGTCCGCCACAAGAGCATAAGCTCTTCTATGCATCTCACTATTTTTGGATGCACCTCCATGCACTCAAGGAGCTTGATAAGAAGCTCATGGTTCGTGTTATCGAATGCCTTATGGTAATCAATCCAAGCCATGGACAGATTGCGTCGATACCTGATCGAGTCCTGGGTAATACGCCTGTCTATTAACAGGTTCTCCCTGCAACCTGCCAGCCCTCTCTTGCATCCACGTTGTTCGACTATTGCACTCCATACCGGCTCGATAGATGTCAATATCCTCTCTTTGAGGATGCCAGTGAATAGCTTGTAGCTGGTGTTTAAACAAGCTATGGGCCTGTAGTTGTTTGGACATGACAAATCTCCGGCCTTAGGGATCAATACCGTGCATCCTTCCACTAGCCACTGCGGGACGGGTTGTTCTCCGTTTAAGAAAGTAGTAAATATACGAGCTAGATGTTGGTGCGTAGAAGTAAACTTCTTCCACCAAAAGTTGTTGATTTTATCTGGCCCTGGCGCCGAAAAGTTCTTAGTTCTAGCGATAACTTTCTTCACTTCTTCAGCAGTAATTAGTGGACACTCTTCCTCTGGATCTTGTAACCTTTGCCTTTGGCAAAAGTTACGAAAGAGTGATATATCGGAAGCGTCTTCATTTAGCTGATAAGTATCTCCATATACTTGCTCCCAGAAGATTTGAATCTCTTCTCGACTAGGCGGATTTTTAACTACACATGACGCTTTATTGAACAGACGGGAAGGATTAGTAGAAAAGGTGGAATTTTCCTGAATCCACTTAACTCGCCGTTCAAGGCGCTGTTTCGCTGTTGAAGGAGATCTTACTTTTTGCGTCCAGTGCAGCTTGATGGTCGACAGTTTACACTTGTTCAGCGTGTGATTTGCTTTCCTCAAGTTTCGAGCAAGTGCCCTAACTTTTGGAGTGAACTTTTTATTTGCTGTTATGTAGCTAACCACGCACTGAACATTTGATGCATGCCGTCTCGCCGTTTCAATTTTGAACTGAAGCTGTGCAATACGCTCGCGTGTCTTACTCAGACGTACCGAAGTTTCGTTACTTCTATCGTCGCTAAGCAGGGAGACCGCCTTCTCGTAAACTACACAGTTCAGATTCCAGAGATTAACATCTTCGGGGAGCAAATCGCGGAGAGCAGTATTAGCTTCAGCTAATTTGTCCATCCTGAGGAAGACTTTTTGGTGGATAGATCTCCTACTTCTCATGTTGACATTATCGGCTATCTGCAAAGGTGGTCTTGCTGGAACGGGTGGAATGTTCGCTGGAGGATGTTGCTCCTCTTCCTGTTGATAAACAGCTTCATATCCGTTTTTTCGCAAGAAGGATACCTGATCTCTCAAATACTGAGGCGTTTTATGAGCATATTCCGGGTGCATATTGCCCCAACGGTCATGCAACCTCTTCATGAATCCTCTCCGCGCCGGTGAGCTTCTTTGCCAACAGGTAAGAAGGTCCCTCCTGAGTTGGTCCGACCATTTAAATCGATGTTCTCGCGTTTGTCCGGGGTCATTGCCTGGTCGTCGCCTCGGTTCGTTCCTATTGCCACTCCCAACTGAACCATGGCCTCCATCCGAGAGAGGCCTATTGTGGGTGGCATTGCGCGATACTTGTGTCGTAACCGCATAATTCGTTGCATTGGGGAGTTAGCCCAAAGCAACGCGGCTGACTGCAAGAGCAGGAGCTCTCGGGCGATGGGGTCGCCACATTATTATTATTATTATTATTATTATTATATAGAATATTCTTGACACGGCTCACTAGTGGCGGCGGAAAATTGAATACGTATAACGAGACTAATAGCGACCCATGCTCCTTATGAAAAAACGTACATATAAAGGTAATTCAGACAATAGGTAACTTTGTGTGACTCGCTATTGAATGCGTTACCCTAAAATCAAATTAAGAAGTTTGGCATGACTTCCCGAGACAATTTTCGTATCTTTCTATCAAATGGAATTTATCAGCAAAGCCCTAATGATTTTTTTTTAACCACAATTCTTAATTTTAAAATTCACAGTTCAAGTTGTAGCCTACGCGGAAAAAGTTAGTACATAAAAAATCCATGAACTTGTCCCTGCGTCTCGGATATGTAAAAAATCGTAGGATATTCATAGTTTTTATAATAATTAAAAGAATCTGAACTTTCGTAGAGCATTCTCGCATTCTAGGGGAAAATTTTTAATTGGTTTAGGACTCATTTTTCAGTAGTAGTCATTATAATGGTGTGGATTAATGGGAAACAGTTCTTCGGCAGAACATGTGATGATGCATACCTTGCAGACGTGAACATTCGCCTATCGATTCCTAGGAGTGGCTTGAGGGGAACTCAACAGGATACGAAGGATGGGATCCTCAAAGTTGAAAATTTATTGATTAAATCGCATTAAAAACTTTTTATATTTTCATTGCAGCAGCAGCTGTTTCGATGAAAGTTCGAAATTTTTATAATAATTATTTTAATAATTGAAGATTGGGAACAAAGGTCAGAAGTTATTCATGGACAACTTTTTTCGGTTTAGTCTGCAATCCCTTCGGCTTAATTTGATTATCACTCTGGCTGATATATGAGACTCTCAACACAGATCTTTTTTCCACGGAATCAAAAACTACTTTATTGCAAAAAACTGCTACGATATGTGCATAACGTAGCACGCTTTGATACTACATCGAAACACTTCTGTCTTAGATATAATAGCAGTTTTTACTGTGATGTAAATCTATCTTAAGAGTTTGTGCTACTGGAACAAAAAATTTGGCGGTGTAAACAAGGTCATTCATTACGTTATTAATTTATATTCTCACTTATTTGGTAGAATATTTTTGATACAGGATGCTCCTCCCAATCTGATTCAGGAAGTTGATTTTTTCTAAACACGTTATTAATTTCAAGTCTAGTGGGATTGTCCTTGGGCCACAGCATCTCGTTTTGGAATTTCAACCAGTGGGTAAGAACTATGTCCAGGCCGTCGTTAAGGTCAACGATTGCGTGCCTCGATTATATGTCAAAGTCCATCTTTTTAATCACAGCTGCTAGCTTCTTTTTCAGGCCTTCCTTGAAATGATCCATTTTACCTACTAGTAAATTTTTCTGCAAATCAATGTGCAAAACGTATGAAGAGTGACTCGGGTGTGCAAAAGTTAGAACTAAGGAATTACATTTTAGAAAAATCTGATATAATTTCACTAATGATGAATTACGGAAACTACGTGGATTACCACTTGTATGTTTATGTGGAATCCAACGTGGAACTCCACGTAGAAATTCTTGCTGTTTACGAGATATTTGCAAATAAAAAATTATGTTTAGCGTTCCATATGGAGCTCCACGTGGAATTCCAAGCGGGATTGTGCGTGAAAATCTACCTCATATCCCACGTGGAATCTTAATGTGAATTGTTGTAATTCACCACTCGAATTTCAGATTGAATTCCACGTGTAATTCTTTTAAATTTCTACGTAGATTTCTTCAATCGGGATATCACTGCAGTACACTCCCGGGAGCTTTCCGCTCTCCACCACACGTATTTCAACGCACACGTTATCGTGTCCCCTACTTATTTGGCAACTCAAAGTCTGTGCGCTAGCGTGCGCATGTGCGAAATTGCAAGTTCCAATATAGAATAAAGTAGCGGTACTCTTTAAGTGCATAATTCTTGGAATTATACTCCCCAAGAGCCCCGTCAAGCGTGCAGATACCGGGAGTGTACTGTACGTCATAAGTGGCGAAATCAGATTGCGGTCGGTAGAAACACATTCTCGAACGATGCGGATGTACCCTCGGAAGTGCATTGTTATACGTTGTGAGGTTACGAATTGTAGTAAAGCTACACCGTCCCACGATGGAAGTTTTTCAAATTCCATGTCAAAAAATTTTTATCGTGGAATGACGTAATTTTAAAACAGTTTGTAAGCGATTTTACCGACCACAATCTGATTTTACCATTTGAGACGTTTTCTAAACTGGGCATGTTATACATGTTAGAATAAAAAATTGCCAAGGTAGCTCGCACGATCCTACAAGAAAGGGTTTCGCAGACTACTCTGAAATCCGTGACGAACCACGCACCATCATACCATAATAATGTCTAGGGTAGTCGTGACTAATGTAGGCGCGTCTATTTGATGCAGTCAAAAACCTAAATGTATGAAGTCACAATCCCATGAGTACAGATTAGCGGGTTAGTAGTTTTTCGCAGTAGAATTTTGGACTTGTCAGATCATAAACGACCGTCCTACGCGGAAAACATTTGTCTTCAAGAAAGTCAAGAACTAGCAGCTAGGTCTCGCATATGAGAGAAACTCATCGGATATTATTATATTTTCGTAAATAATCTGTGAATTTTGAGGAAGAATTGACGAATTCGATTTGAAAATTCTAAAACGGTTCAACACTTTTTTTTCGTGCATAATTACAAAAATATTAAGAGTTATTGGGAAAAGATTCTCAGAGAAGTCACGAGCTTGCCCAACAAATCTGCGGACTGGGAAGTAGGTTCCCCTGCACATGGCTCACACACACGCTCTCCCAAACACGCGTTGCGTGTGTGCGTACGTGTGGTTCGAGATCGTATGATGAGTGGCTGGAAGTTTTATAAAACCTATATTGTTTGGCCTCGCTGGCTTCGCGTGTTTACGCACTCTTGGTTTATGTTTAGAAACTGGTGAGTTCGAATCCTCTATGTTGCGAATTCACAAATTAATATAAGTTGAGTCGCACAAATACAATTTTTCTTTCTATATTTAAGTCTGAAATTTCCACGAACTGTTTGTAGGAAATTTGAACTGTTCGTAGAGAACTGCAAAACTTATCCATACATTTCTCTTAGAAACAAGGATTTAATGTTTCATTTTTTTATTTTGTATTCGAGATCCAGGTACAACTTTGTGACTTTTTTACGGATAAATTTTTTCCGCGTACGGGCGCAGATTAGCAGAGTATGATTTAGAAAATAAGAAAAAAATACTGTTTCTCTGTATAGTACAAGAATTAAATAATGATTTTTATATTGCGAATGTTACCATACAAAAATAATATGGGCCTAATTTATCCTGCTAGAGTGTTTAGAAATTTTGACCCTTGCGAACATAACAGGGATTCGAACGAAATTAAGGCGCATTTTCTGATATTTGCCTATTATTTCTATAAACTCAATATAATTGACATACAAACTATATTAAGTATGAAAAATTACTAAGAAGTAATGCAGCTACGTGGACACAATATCAAAATTGTGTTTCTTCAAATTTCCATGTTGAAAGAAACAAAAAGGAACGTAAAGAAAGTTTTGTTATGTTTCTTTTCGTTCTTTCCCATACAAAATATACTTTCCACATAATTTTGACATTATGTCTACGTAGCCCCATTATGCTATTTCAAATTTATTGAAATAATCGGCAAATATAGAAAAATGCCCCTTAATTTCGTTCGAATCCATGGTACATAACCTCAAAATTGAAATCTTGTCCTGTCAATTTACGTCCTGCATTTTTTACAGAACTGTATAAACTTATAACTTTATGTGTGGATCAAATACTTCCCATCGCGGCATGCCGTAAAATTACACCAACTTTTTCTAACAGTTCATCTTCTTATCTGTACTCCGCTATTCTGTGCCCATGAGACGAAGTCATTTCGATTCGCACAGATTGCAGATTGGACGTTTCATAGCGTGTTTCATCAAACATCCTGCAATCACCTGAATAAATATTCTACTTCAAAAATTTACTCATTCAGCAATCAATACTTGATGACTGTAGGACTTGCATGTTGGTGGCGGAAGTGAGAACGTGTTTGGTGACAGGTGGTGAGAGGATTTTACGGAATTTGTGTGGAAGGTGTGAGTGGAGTGTGAGGGTGGAAGCCAGGAGGTGAGTAAAGTTGTGTGGGGTGAATTGGGGAGATAAAAAGTGTTTTTTGGCGTGGAAGTGAGGTGGGATTTAGGTAGATAGAGAAAGTGAGGTTAGAGCGGCAAGGAGTCGGAGGAGTTTGTGGTCTGAAGTCTTGGGCCTTTGAGGGGTCAAGGGTGGTTCTAGCAGAGTTAGTAGATGTTAAGGGAGAGAAAGGGGTGTCTGCAGGGGCTGTGAGGAATAGAGAAGAAAAAAAAGAAGGGAAATAAAGGGAAAATTTGACGGCGAGTCTTCAAAGACATCTGTCGGCTGCGGTGGGTACTTCATGGAGAGGTCCCATTTACCGGCGGCAGAACGGGAGAGAAGCAGTGAGAGTGCTGTCAGTGCTGCTAGTGGAATAGACGGGGAGAAAATTTTCCACGTGCTACGACGGACAACACCGCGTGGTTCGGTGTCGAGTAGCGCGTCGAGGAGAGGGAGAAGGCGGAACGCTGGAAACGAAGGAAGCGAGAAGGTAAGGGAGAGAGGGTCGAGCACAAGTGACGGGGAGGATCTCTTGAAGAGGAAGAGAGACAGCCGAGAGAGTACGGACAAAATCGAATTGGAGAATCCTTTTAAAAAAAGCGTGAGAACATCTAGTTCACCCCCCCCCCCCCCAATGGAGGGAATGGCAGAGAAGAAAGCTCTCAGGATGCTAGTAGGCGAGATCAGGGGGCTGAGGGAGGACGTAGGGAGGGACTAAGGAGCAGATGAAAGGCATGAGGGAGGACACGCGAATCAGAGATGAGAGATGGGAAAAGGAGGTGAATTAGCTGAGGGAGAGAGTAGAAGGGTTAGAGAGGGAAAGGCAAGAAGAGGAACTTAAAATAAAACAGGTGGAAGAGGAGATCAGGCTATGGAAGGAAAAGATGGAAAAGAGACTTGAAAAGGTGGAGGGCAGGACGGAAATGGAAGTAGGAGACGGGAGTGGGGGGAGTGAGATTAAAGGTATTTGGGAGAGGGTGGGGAATATGATAGAAGATAGAGTAGGAGAGCGTAGGAATGAAAAGGAGGAGAGGGCGGATAGGGAAAGGATAAGGGCAATGGAGTTGAGAATGGAGAGAAAAGAAAAGGCAGACAGGAGAAATAATATCGTGATAAGAGGGTTGAAGCTAAAGAGTGGAGAAGAAAGGGAGGGCGTGGAAGAGCTGCTACAGAGCATAGGGTGGGCTGAAGGCAGGGTAAGGAAAATTAAGTTGGAGGGGAGGAAGGAGAAGTAAGTGACGGTTGTGGAGTTGGAGAGCTGGGAAGAAAAGTTGGGGGTAATGCGAAATGAGAACAGGATACAGGATGAGGGAGTTTTCATCGATCACGATTTGACGAGAAAGAAAAGGGATGTTCAGAGAATGCTGTACGACAGGGCTAGGAGGGAGAGGAGATAAGGGAGATCGGCGAAGGTAGGATATCGAAAAATAAGAGTAGACGGGAAGATGTGGGTGTGGGACGAGGAGAAAGAGGTGTTGAAGAAAGTGCAGGGGGATTTGTTTCGGAAGAAGCAGGGAGTGGGGTAATGCAGGGTAGAGGAGTAGTGAAGGCGCTGTACTGGAACGTAGCAGGGGTAAAGAAGAAGGTCGAGGAGTTCTGACGGTATATCCAGGAATTTGATGTTGTGGGACTGGTAGAGACGTGGGTAGAAAGAAAGGAATGGGATAGAATAGAGCCAAAGCTGCCAAGGGGGTATAGGTGGAGACTCCAGGAGACGGTCAGAGTGAGAAAGAAAGGAAGGGCCAGTGGCGGAATTTTAACCGGGGTTAGAGATGGATTAGAAAAATTGAAGAAAGGGTGGAAGACCTGCTGGGCGAAAGAGAGGAGGGTATGGTGGTACTGGATGGGGACTTTGATGCGAGGATGGGGAGCGAAGGGGGACTTTACAGGGAAGGGGAGAGCTTCGAAAGGGAATCGAAGGATAAGATAATAAATAAAAAGGCGGAGATTCTAAGGGACTGGATGGAGGATAAAGGTTGGGCGGTGGCGAATGGTATGGCAACTGGGGACGAAGAGGGAGAATACACATATGTAAGTAAGGTGGGGGTATCGGTGATAGACTATGTGGTTATGAATATGCAAGGATGGGAGGAGACGGAAAAAATCGCAGTAGAGGGGAGGGTGGAATCAGGCCATCAGCCATTAAGTCTGTGGATAAGAGGTGAGGGTGGTGGAAGACAAGGCGGGGAAGAAGTCTCGATACGGGAGAGGGTGACCTGGACGAGGATGGGGATAGAGAAGTATCAGGAACAGCTAGGAAAGGTACGCTTTGGAGGGGAGTCGGTGGAAGAGATATGGGAGGATCTGAAAGAGAAGGTGAAAGGATGTGTGCAAAATAAGGTATTTTGGAAGAAGAAGAAAGAAATGGGTAGGTCGTGGTGGTGTGGAAGAGGAGTTAGCAAATGTTAAGACAGAGGGGGACGTCTGAAAGATAATAAATAGGTTTAGGAAGCGTAGAGTGGGGGTCAACGAGAAGATAGGGAGTGAGGGGTGGAGGGAATTTTTTAGAGAATCATTTCAGGGCTCGGATTCAAGGAAGATGGATGGGGGAAGTAGAACAACGGGGGAGGCAGAGATGGAGGAGTTGAATGACGAGGAGATAGAGAAGCAGATAAGGAAGTTGGAATTTTCAGAAGCAGCAGGGCTGAATGGGGTAGAGAACGAAGCATGGATTTTTTGTACACAAGAGGTTAGGGAGAGGCTGAAGGAGGTAGTGAAGAAAGTATGGAAGGGACTGTATTAGACAGGAGATAGAGATAGACACGAAAATTATAGAGGGATTACGCTAATGAATACGGCGTATAAATTATACGTGATTGTGGTGGCAGAGAGACTGCGAAAGGATGTCGAGGGGAAAGAAATATTGCCGGAGACGCAGGCGGGATTTAGAGCGGGTAGGAGTACTATCAACAATATCTACGTTCTGCGGCACGTGGTGGATAGAGAATTAGCGAAGAAGGGGACGAGAGTGTACGCGTTTTTTGTGGATCTCAAAGGCGCATTTCCGTCGGTGGACAGGAGGAGGTTGTGGGAGACGATGGAGGATAGGGGAGTGGAGAGAGGCCTGATTGAGAGGGTAAGGGTGATATATGAAGGGACCAAAGACAAGGTAAGAGGAGGGGAGGGGATTTCGGAGGGATTCTAGATGCATAGGGGGTTAAGGCAAGGATGTCCACTTAGCCCAACGCTTTTTGCGATTTTAATTTCGGATATGGAGGGTAAGCTGGAGGGGTTAGAATTTGGTCACTAGCGTATGCAGATGACATAGTGTTGCTGGCAAATAGCGAGGAGGCCTTAAAGGAGATGATGAAGAGGTTGAGAAGATACCTGGATAAGAAGGGGTTAGAGCTGAATGCGGAAAAGTCCAAGGTTATGGTGTTCAGAAAAGGAGGGGAAGGGATGAGGGAGGAGAGTGGATGTGGAGGGGAAAGGAGGTGCAGGAGGTGAAAGAGTTTGTGCACTTGGGCTTCGTGTTCCGGAGGAATGGGGGAGCAGATGGACACATAAAAGAGAGAGTGAAGAGGGCAAATGTGGTGATGAGGCGGGTGTGAGGGATGGGAAAGAAGCTATTCGCAGATGATCTTGGACGGAGAATAAAGTTGTTCGAATCGCTAGTGATGAGTGTGCTATTGTATGTAAAGTGGACCCTGGGGTTGGCAAGGAACACGCCTAAGTATATTGTCAAGAGGGAGACGGGGAGAACGAGTTCAGGGATGCTATCAGGGAGCAGGGCGTGTAAATATGAGTTGGTGGGAGAAGGAGAACAGGAGAGGGGGAGGGAAGATGGAAGCTGAGAGGGAAAGGTATTTTAGAATGAATGGACTGCAGATGGATAAAGTGAGAGGGATGCACGAGGAAGGAAGGAAGGTTTATGACTTGGTTAAGCGAAACGACATGGAAAGAGAGAAGACAGAAGAGGAAGAAAGAATAAGAGAGTCAGGTTTTAACTTGAACTATGTGTGGATTATGCCAAGGCCAAGAGTGCAATATTTGTATGAGAAAGGAGAGCAAGGAAGTCAGGAGCTTATAGCGAGGATGAGGTGTGTGTGCATGGAGGGTTTCAATAGGTTCTGGCTCTCTCGGGAGAAGAGGGTCTGTGAACAATGTGGAAAGGGGGATGCAAGAGTGGAGCACTGGTTGGAGGAGTGCGTGGAGATGGAAAGAAGTGAGATAAGCATGGAGGTATTGTTGCATGAAAAGGGGGAAAAAAGGGCAGTAGCATGGGTGAACGGAGTATTGGGTAAGATGGTGATGAAGAGAAGGAAGGAGGAAGAGGAATGGAGACGGAAAGATTGTAAATTGGAGAGGAAGTAGATATAAGTAAGGTGTAAATATTGTAAATAGTAGATAAGTAGTAGGTATTAGAGCGAAAACAGAGGTTGGCAAGCGAGGCAATGCGAAAACGTAGGGACGTGCGAGCGAGGCGAGGCGAAGCGAGGAAAGTAAGGCGATAAGAGCGTGCGGCTTAGAGATAAGGAATGGATGGATATTAGTTTTTAAGGGTTAGTTTTAAGAAAATTGTGGAAAAATGGAAGTGTAAGCAAGTCAATTTTTTAGGGCCAGCAGGCTGGAAAATAAACGTTTATCTATCTACTTGATGACTGTGTCATAAGAGGGAGTGAGAAAGAATGAGTAAGAGGGGGTGAGAAAGGCAATTAAAGATAGTTTAGGAGATAGAAGGCAAGATTGAAATGATCGGGGAGTAAGATAGATTCAGAGGAAATGATAGTATGTGTGATTAAAAAAGGGAGCGACAAGGATTAATTGAAAGTGAAAGATAGAGAAAAGGTGGTCAAAGAGGAAGTCAGAAAGAGAGAGTGAGGGAGTTAGAGAAAGTGAAAGGGAGTAATAATCGAGAGAGAAAGTGAGAGTGTCTGACATTTGGAGTGAGAGGGTGTGAAATGAAGTGTGCGGGTGGGAGAAGAGAAGTGAGATGGAGAATGAGAGATGTACGGAGTTCTAAACTTCGTTCAGTTTACGAAAATGTTGTAGAAACAAGGTGACAATACATTGTTACAACGAAACCCTTACTGATAGGCGCTACTTCACGGGATTTTGAAATTTATATTGGGTGCGCTTAAGGCTCATGTAGTGGGTATTCCAACCTACAAAACTCACCTCAAAAAATTGGTTTCGAATGCTGGCGCACCGAAAGGATGTCAGGAGGCAATTTTTTCCCCCACAGGAAGCACATATCCATATTTGAGGGGGAAAGTCCCTCCGGAACATCAACACTCGCGATAAATATTGAAAAATTAAAAAATAGAAACGTTTTTCAAAGATCGAAAAAAAGTAAACAGAAACAGTACAATCAGCGCCGCGTGGTGTCCAGATCGATCACTAAATCGATTTGAAAGGACTTCTGGCGCCATATTCAAAATAGAGAAAGCATTGAAATATATGTAGGAGTAATGATTCTTAATAAGTTATAATATATTATTTGAAAAACATAAAAAAAATAAATATTATCTTACAAAAATATAAGAAAAAAAGAAGAAAAAATATATTCAACGCAAAATACTGACTTGTGAAGTAGATAAATGAAAATTGCAACATTTTCTTCTAATTATGAGTTGAGTAAAGATTTTCCAAATTTGTAATTAGCAAAAGTAAGCATTTTCCACAAAATGCAATGTTATTGTGTATATGATTTTTTCAGAGGAACCTTATGCTATATAATGTACAACCAACACACCATAAAACCCACCCACGCAATAGAACTCAACTAAAAAAAGCTGGAAAGACCCAGTGAATAGTTTCCGATCTTAGTCCATGGCAATATAATCATTTCTCTAAAAAATCAAAGGTATAGCGACTTTGATTTTTATAAAAGGTCCTCCGTTTCGAGATTATTATTATAACATCCCCAAAAGCCCATCCAACCACAAGAAATGAATTACATATGGCTGTTAAGATTTGGTAAAGATCTTCCAAACTTGTAATTAGCAAAAAAAAGTTAT
>CAKNXH010062895.1:60387-85099 GCA_932178445.1 Andricus quercusramuli | reverse complement strand
TATATATATATATATATATATATATGACACGGTTTTTCTAAAAAGTAAAATATTCGGTATTTTGGAAGTTGTATCGCGATCTAAACAAAAAATGTACGTCTTATCAAAAAATGATCTTTGGTAAGTTTTTTTTTTTTTTGAGATGAGCTATTTTTTTTCTACATTGATTTTGTATCTTGCACACTTTTCGGAAGAAGGAATGTTTTAATTTTAATAATATTTTTCAGGATTAACATACAAACTACGCATTCAATGATAAACTGATTAATAATGAATTCGTTCTAATGTCTTAATGTTAATGTTGTTAATAACAAATCTTTGAATTAGATGATTCACAATCGAAGGAATCGAGAAATTATTTTAATAGTTAATGTATAATAAAATGAAAAATGTTTTTCAGGAGGCAGCGAATTCAGATATGCGTTTACAGAAACTGTTAATAATAATAAGGAGAATTTCTATTCAATGTTTTATATCCTGCTTGAATAGGATTATTGCCTCATTCTTGGATAATTTCAGTAGAAAACTTCTGGCATGTACTTGTAAAATCTCCATGAAGTTCTTTTCGGATAATCATAGTGAAAAAAAACCTTTTTTGTATTTAGAAATGCTAAATATACCATTTTCTTTATAAGTCTGTTTATAATGAATCATGTGAATGATTTTTTAATCAGCTCGACTTTGTTAATCATCACAAATAAGGTAAATCTAATGACAATTGAAGAAAAAATCATTTTTCCTCAGAAGGAAGCGGAAATGTGATATATAATAGTTTTTTATTGAATGTTACATATATTTTTATTATTATAGTTTATTACACTAAATTCACACATTCTCGCTCAAATAAAAACTCCAATGATTCAATACTTCAGCAACTTCGCCTGTCTTTAAAAGATCTCTACTAATATAGTATTGTCTAAGATTTTTTTCTATTTTACTTTTTTTTGTAGTACACAAGGGATATTTAAGAAAAACCTGTTTTCAGTACAGCGAACCTGAGTATAACTATGACCTAGAGGCAATATTACCAATTTTTTTTTAAATTTATTTAGGTATTACTTTTATTTAAACCTTATACTAGATTAAAGTTACAGTTCATAATAATAATAAGTTATGATTAGGATGTAGGAATACCAGAAGTCGTCACATGTGTATCATCCTTTGGTTTACTTGCCATTTTCTTTATCAACTTTAATGTTTTTTCTGTCCACTGAAAATAAAACGATATTCAATTTAAACATTAGCATCATAAATTGCGCGCTGTGCGTGAATTTCATTTCTCTATTTAAGGGGAAGCATGATTGTGCATTTAAAAAATTTAATACACAATTTGTATTTCAATCAAACATGAATTCGATTTTCAAACAAAAACAGTTGAGGTAATTTGCAAATGAAAAATTTTGAATAAAATTCTTGAATCCTCAAATGAAAAAGATAGTTACTTTGAGTAATAGAAAAATATCCATTGGCTCTCAGCTCATTGAACTTTTTTTAAATTCAAAGCAATTTCTTTATGCAAAGAAATTTATGTGGTTGAAAAAAATTCCTTTTCCTTCCAATTGAAATTTATATTTAATTTATAGATCGAATCCATTTCAAATCAGGCAGGTTCTACACTTAAAGTCGCAGAATCTCCCGGGGACAATATATGTTATTTTCCGAAAATACAGTTCCAGCAATTTCTTTTAAGAGTACAAATCTGTTACTAACTATATTATAAATAGTTTTTCAGAGCACAGCTTCAAAATTAGGACCCACTTGTCGTTTGGCATTCAAATTTATTCTTCAAGTTTTACCTATTATTGTGAATCTACAGATTTGCATAGAGACATTAAACTATCGTAGAATGATAAAAAAATGAAAGAAGACACTTTTGAATTTCAATTGTTTATTTAAATATAAAATTTAAAGAACAAGTTGAAGGAATAGAAACATACAAAAATTCAAAAAAATTCCATAAGTTTTATGTGGGCTAAACCAGTCTTGTGTTCAGAAGAATTTTTTTCAACATGAAAATTGAATTTCTTTATTTTTCTCGGAAATGGTGCAAGATAGTTTAAATGAATCAAGGAAATTTTCGTAGGACTTCTTTAACTGTGCCAATTATTTCCTTCATATTTTTTCTTATCTGTTGTTGTTTGCAAGAAAAATGCGAAAATTCGATTTTTAGAAAAAAAAATTCTTCTGGCTACAAAAAATGTTATTTAACTCACATAAAACCCACAAGATATTTTTCTCTTGATAGTACAAATTGAAAAATATAGCAAAACATATACGTGTGGGTTTTTTGAGAAAATGAGCTTTTAATATGTTCAAAAAAATCGCCGCCATTTACTTATTTTCGGAGATTTTCTTAATTTTTTAGAGGATTCCTAAAGGTGGTGATAAACTCTACCAGAAGCCAAGAAGAAGTCTGAGATATCTAAATTCAGTTAAAAGTTACACAACTTTAAAGAAACAATTTGTATTTTTTTCAAAAACAAAGTCAAAAATTCAAATACGCATAACTTCGTAAAAAAAATTTTTTCTGCAAATCGCGAAAATACGTATTGTCTCATTTCCTCCAAAAAACAACATAGTTTGTCCTCGAGAGATTCTGCAACTGCAAGTGTAAAACCTGTTTGATTTGAAGCGGATTCGGTCCATAATGATTTTCTTTATTTTCTAGGGTCTCGTAATCCCGGGCAGAAACCCCTATAGTTTTGGTCAACTGCCCAATAAACCTCTTCACCAAAAGGAGTAGTAGGGTTAGCAGGGAGGAGCAGTGAGAGAGAAAATAAGAAGACGAAGGAGGGTTCAGTGTGGAAGCGCAGTGACGTACGGTTGGGGCAAGTACAAGAGGGGAAGTATGTAAAGAAACGTATGTGCGAGGTTGTAGCAGATGACTATTTGCGATAGAAGGGTTAGTTAAAGAAGGGCAGTAAGAGAGAAGACGGTATGTAAGGAGTAGACATCAGGGAACTAGGGGAGGGGCAGCTTTAGAAGAGAAGTTATTGGTGGGACAGTGGAGGGAAAGTGTAAGGGCATGTGAAAGACTGTTGTGGTAGGGAAGCTTGAGATGGGAGGGCAAGTGAGGAATGAGCGGAGGAAAAGTTAGGTGAGGGCTGGTATTGGATGGCAGGGCGTGTAGAAGGAAAGTAGGGGTGAGGAAGTATGGCAATGGGAGTAGTATGTTAATGTAGGAAGGTCACTAGGAGTGGGAAAAACAGTAGGATTGGGAAGGGGAAAAGAGGAATGGATAAAGTAGAGTTAGGTAGGGGAAATATAAATTGTAAGTGGAGTGTGAAAGGATATGTTTGGGAGAAGGAGAGAAGTGTGCGAAGGAATTTGGATCCAAGGCAGTAGGAAAGGCTTAGCAGGGGTATTTGGAATGGACCAGTAGGTAAGGAGTAGGAATGAAAGGTAGGGAAATCGGAAGAGGAGTGAGCAAGTTAGGGGTGGAGTGGAAGTGTGAAAAGGGGTAAAACTTCATCTGAAAAAATAGTTTGATATTCATATATAAAACATTGAACAAACTTACTTTATATGTAGTTCCACTTTTTTGTTCACATCCGCCGGTGCCCAGCATGGTAATGCTGCTGCGATGACATTATATATTATCTGCCTTCTAACAGCGTCTGACGGGGAAGGGTGTTTTTTATAATATTCCATAAAAGTATTAAACTGGTATTCTACATTGGTCCTCCTAATAGTTTCGTCAGCAACTTTACAGTTCTTAAATTCTTCAGCCGATATACCAAAATGGTTTATTAAGTCGTTTGGTGAGTTAATTTCGGATGCTGGCGGGGGGTCATCAGCTGTGCCCTCGGTTCTGCTGTCTGAAGATCCTAAAAATTAAAAAAAAATTATGCTAGTAATAGAAATGGCGAATACTCTATTGAAAAGAAGCCTTTAAATTAGGGACACTTCACAAACTATGTAAGAAGACTTGCGGGGTGGGAGATTTGGTTACATTTTACTGGTTTTAGGCAGGAAGAAGGATAAATTTTCAAAATAAAAAATTGAATACATTTCCAGTTGAAAAACTAATGTTCAGCCAAAGGAAGATGAATCTTAAACAACAAATTTTTGACAAAATACTTAAATTGCCATTCAGAAAATGCAAAATTAATTTTCAACCAAAAAAGACCGCATTTTTAATAAGATGGTTGAATATTCACAAAAAAAAAGTTCAATTAATAATAATAATTTGCTACCAAAAAGTGTAAATTAACAGCTAAATGCGGTGAATTTTTTTCTAAAAATGGAACAGCAAAGTCTTTAGCGTAAAACTTGTAATACTTGATATTTCAATCCAAACAAATTTAATTTTCCATATAAATTGATGAAACTGTCAGAAGAACGCCTATAGCAATTTGGGGATGACTCGAAAAAAAGGAATTCTTTCGAATAATTTTAGTTCTTCACTTATACTCACCGAAACAAATTGCCACCAAAGTAAGGATGAAGAGCTTCATCCTGGATGAGATTCGAAATTCCCCAAAAAAAATCGAAGATTAAGACTTCCAGTAGGAACAGTAATTTTACTTCTTCCTGTTCCTGATGAGGTCGAGACACTGATTTTGGGCCACTTATATACTGAGATTTTTGACACAGTTACCTTATCTTCATTTGAAGTGAGTGGGGCAGTGATGAGGAACTGGAGGGGCATGTAAAGGATTGTTATGGTGGGGATGTACGAGATGGGATGGCAAATGAGGGAAGAGGGAGGGAAAGTAGGTGAGGGATGGTATTATATGGTGCAGGGGTGGGGGTGTAGAAGGAATGTAGGGGTGAGGAAGTACGGCATCATCTACCTAATTAGAAACACTTATATAAAACGCATTCTTTCTTATCAAGGTTCTATTTACCAGACCTTAAACTCATTTCCAATAACATGTTTTTTAACCAGAATTTAAAATTCCAGGCAGTTTTTAATTCGACTGTTTTTGAAACTTTTCAAGCTGAAAATTAAATCGTTTTGCAGAAATATGAACATATAAAGAATATCTATTATATAGTACTATAATAATTATCATAACTACAATTATTGAATAAATTGAAAAAATAGTAATAACGAAAGAATTAATCTAGACCATCAGAAATAATTTCACCTTCGTTTACGAAAAATATGATGTCTTCTAGAATGCGGCGTTTATTCAAGAAAATTTCTTATCAGCTAATCTGAATGCCCTTGTATCAAAAGAATGCGGAATAAAAGGTTTCGACGTTGAATTTTTTTCAATGGATAAAAAATGAAATGTAAAATTATAGATAAAATAAAGAATATATAAATAAGATAAATATATTTGTTTTATTCTTAATTTAGAATTTTTGTTATATATTTTAAACATTGTTTAATTATTTAGATTCGGCAATTTTATAATTGGTTGTCAGGAATTTTCGGCCGCAATTTCCAAATTCGATATCATAAACTTTTGGGTATTTTATTATTCTAGAATTTGAAATTATCAACAATTTTTCAACTTCGGGAATTTTATATTTTGAGTATTTTCTTGTTCAGAAATTTTATTTATTTCATTAATTAATTTTTCATTCTATCGTCGGACTGAAAAATTCTGAAAAAGAAAATTCAAAAACTGAAAAATTTCGGAAAAAGAAAATTATTCGATATAGAACATTTCCGAAATTATAGAACATCCGGCTATGTCGAATTTGCGACACTAGAAATTTCTAAGATTTAAACAATTGAAAAATTGTCATTCGATCAATCAATGCTGTTTCAAAACTTTTTTCAAAAATGTTAAACACATTTTGAAACGATTTTAATTTTTCTTGAAGCTTTGAGAAATCCTTCAACAAAACAAAAATTTCCTCAAAATCTTCATATTTTTTAAAGAATTTATCAATGCTTTGAAATGTTTTGAAATCTTTTCAATTATTCTCATGAAATTGATTTTTTTAAAATCATTTTTGCAACATCAATATATATTTTTCAAATGATCTGAGGTTTTCCCAAGAGTTTTTCAAAAATCTTTCAAAACCGAAAAATTTGCCCAAAAACATTCCAGATTATTTTTTGATATTTTAAGAATCTTTAAAAATGTTTGGAAATCTTTTTAAATATTCTCTTCAAATTAATTTTTCAAGACAAAAGTCATTCCACATTTCTTAAATAATCTTCAAAGAGGTGCAATTCTCTTGAAATCTTTCAAAAGTCAACAAAAAATAAAAATTTTTACCAAAATAGGTGAGTCATTAGCCAAAAAGTTACATTAAAAAAAAACGATGAATTTTGAACTAGAATGATGAATCTTTGGCAAAGAAAAATAAATGTCTGAATAAGTAGTTTTATTTTTTATAAAACATTCATATTTTTCAATTGAAAATATGAATTGTGAACAACAAAATGAATTTTTTACCCAATAGTTGAATTTCCCACCAAAAAGATTAATTTCGAACTAGAATTATGAATCTTTGACCAAAAAAGTGATTTTTCAAAAAGTAATTTAATTTTTGAAAAATCGGACAAATTTAAACAAAACAGAAATTAATTCTCATCGAAAAATATAACAACAAAATAATACAATTTCTATCAAAAGAGACAAATTTTTCAACCTGCGAAAGACGAAAAAAAAACTTGAATTTTCAACCAAAATATTTTTTCAGTCGAAAAAAAAAATTCAAAAAAATTATACTTTCAGCTGGAAAAATTATTTCCTTTGGTTAAAACTTGAACTCTTTTGTTCTAATTTTTTTGGGTTAAAAGTTGGGTCGGTTGAATGAAAGTGGAACTTTCACATTTGTAGTTTGAACATTCATTTTTTTTTCTTGAAATTGAATCGGTTTATCGAAGATTTGTTCTTTTTTGGTTGAAAATTCATCTTTCTTGCTGAAAGTTCTATTACTATTTCAAAAATGTACCTCTTTGTTTAAAAATTCATGATTATAGTAGAAAATTCATTTTTGGGTTAAAAATTAAATTATTTTGTAAAAAAAAATTTCTGTTTGTAAAAATTCAACTTTTTCTAAAAAAAGTTCGTTTTCCCAATTACAAATTTATATTATTGTTTAAAAATTCAACTTTTTGGATAAAAATGCATTTCTTTAAGATTTATTATTTCAGTGGAAGATACATTTTCTTGCTTAAAAATTGAACTATTTTGAAAAATTATGTTTTTTGGTGGAAAATTGATCTTCTTATTTGCAATTTTGCTATTTCGGCTGAAAATTCATGCTTTTGGTTCAGATTTTATTTAGTAAAGATTTTTTAAAGACTTTTTTCATCTTCAACAGCAGAAAATATGAAGTTTGAGCAACAAAACTTCGAAATTTCGAAAAAAAGTGAAAGAAAATTTAAGAGAATTTAAGGTGAATTAATAATAATTCAAGAAAAGCAAATAATATTTTTTAAATTCAAGAAAATTTGATTGAATTAAATATCTTCGCTTTATAGAAACGGGTTTTCTGCAATAAACATTTTTTGATTAGAAAAGTATTTTTCGTAAATTTTTTTCAAATTTGGAATACCAGTAACCAAAGAAATATATTTCTCAAAGCAAAAGAACAATACAAGAACAAGCTTTTTATTACAAGAACAATAACTTGAAAAAACTAGTATGCAAATTTTGAAAAAAAAACTTGCATTGAGACTTTTTTTTTAATTATAATTATTTTAAATTAAAAATTATTTTTTTTGAAAGTACATTGAACATTGAGCAAATTTATTCGTTTCTTAATATACTTATTTGATATAGGTTTAATAAGTAAACGATATTGATTAAGAAATAATTTGTTTAATTGTTAAAAATTCAGAATTCTCTAGAAAATTTCCGATAAGAGAAAATTTCGGAAATAAAATTCCTAATAAATAAATTTATTTCATAAACTTTTTTTTTATTCTATGCATTATTTTATATTTTTTTATCTAGCCATTAAAAAAAAATTAAATGTGCGAAGCATTTGTTCCGCATTCTCTTGATACAAGGTAATTCAGATTTGCTGATAAGAAATATTCTTGAGTAAACGCCACATTTTAGATAACAACATCATACATTTAGAAATCGAAGGCGAAATTGTTTCAATTTATTCAATAATTGGTATTATGATAATTAATTAATATAATAAGTTATATAATATATATTATTTATATGTTAACAGAATAATTGTAAATGGCTAAATTATTTTAATTATTTCAGACAAAAAGTATTGTATTTTATTATTCTTGATTTCGTAATTCTGAAATTTTATAGTTGCTTTTTCGAGAATTTGATTGATTCAATTAATTATTGATTTCATTGAGGACCGACCCTATAAATTTTCCAAGAAAAAAAATATAATATAAAAAATAGAAAGTTTCTGTGAACACAAATATTTATAACAATCATGTAAATAAATTTCAGAATAATTATGTTGGTTAATTATTAAATGAAAGGGAAATCCAATAATAATTACAAAAATAATATTTTTCTATGGGAAAATGGAAGATTGAGATATTTGTTTATAGAAATTGTTCAAAAAATTACGAAAATTGTTATTCCGATTCAGTTCAACTACTAACTTAAGATTGTACTTTTTTGGTTCAAGATTCATCATTTTAGTAAAAAATGCACTTCTTTGCTTGAATATTTATTTGGTTAAAAAGTCGTTTTTTGGTTGTTGCTAAAAAATATTCCCGGTTGAAAATTTATCTTTTTGGTTGAAAATGAATCTATTTGGTTAAAATTTCAGCTATTTAGTTAAAAATTATTATTTTTTTGTTAGAAAATGCATCTTTTTCATTGAAAATTCAACTACAATCTCAAAAATGTACGTTTTTGGTTGAGAGATCGTCCTTTTCGTTAAAAATTAATTTACTTGGTAGAAAATTGAACTATGTTGTTGAATATGGTTTTTTTATGTTGTTGAGAATAAGTCTTTTCAACTGAAAATATAACTATTATATTTTCATTCAAAAATTATTAGTTTTTTTTTCAATTTGAATTTTTGTTAGAAAATAATTTAGATTACTTAGAAATTCATCTTTTCTTTGGAAATGGAACTAGATTATTGAAATTTTTTGTCTTGAAAATTCATCTTTCTCGCGAAGAATTCAAATACTGTCTTAAAAATACATCTTTCGGTTCAACATTGATAATTTTAGTAGAAAATTCATTTCTCTGGTTGAGAATTTAACTATTTGTTTGAAAGTTTTTTTTAATCAATGGTTTTTGTTAGACGTTCAGCTACTTTGTTAAAAATTCATTTTCTTTGATTTTCAAATAAGGCAATAAGATTCTCAACATTGAAAAAGAGACTTAAAATTGAGAAAAGCTTTACGAAACTTGTTTCTAGCTTCCTGAAAGAAACAACTTTGCTCTTTCGGCTTTATTCTTATCTTTTCTCGATTTTGTAGGAAAATGCAAATTATTATTTTCCAAACAAATAAATAAAGTTTTCTCTGCTTCAAGACGTATTTATCTGAGTTTTAAATAATTCAAATAATTTAACTAATTATAATTATCATATGACCGTATAAATAATATATATTGTATACTATTATATTAATTATCATAATTACAATTATTGAATGGATTGAAATAATTGTAAATAACGAAAGAATGACTCTAGGCCATCAGAAATAATTTCAACTTCGTTTACGAAAAATATGATGTTTTCTAGAATGTGGCATTTACTCAAGAAAATTTCTTAACAGCGAATCTGGATTACCTCCTATCAAGAGAATGCGGAACAAAAGGTTTCTACATTAAATTTTTTTCTTGATGTATAAAGAATTAAATATAGTCGAGTATTCTGTTCCGGCAAATTATGCCGGATTTTAATTTTCTCGTCGGGCATATTTTGCCGGATTTTAATGTTCTCTTCCGGCAAATTTTATCGTATACTGAATTGAATTCCAAAGAATTTTTTATGAATTCCAAACGATTTATTATTAACTCCAAACATTTCTAGATTAATTGCAACGCGATAAAAATGGATGTTTGCAAGAATGTTTCGGAAGATTGAAAATTAAAGGGAGATCTTGATGACATATTCTTCCGGCATATTTTCAACAACATCATAATTTTCCGTAAATTATCATAAATTTCCACAAATTTCGTACGTTTCCACAAATTTCATAAATTTCTACAAACTGAATAAATTTCAAATTATTTAATAAATTTCAAAAAATTGCATAAATTTTTACAAATTTCATAATTCTTCTAAAAATTTTATAAATTTCCACAATAATGATAAATTTCCATAAATTTGATAAATTATGGTAATTCATCAAACTTTCCATACATTTTTAAAATTATGGCAATGGTTGGGAATATATGATAATTTAAGGAAATTTTAGAAATTCATGGTAATATTTCATTAATAAACCAGTAAACCGGTGATAAACCAACATTATTTCTGTAACCAGTCACAGGGCTGCCCTGCCGGGAGAAAATTGAGATCCGGCAAAATATACCGGAAGGGAAAATGAAAATCCGGCAATAGCATATTGTACCCATAACTGCGTTCGAAAACGAACCTTGAACGTATTTCTACGAAACGATGTACCTATTACTGCGAATTATCCTTCCCGTAAGAACATCTTTTATTATATCTCTTTATTTTTAATTTCTTATTTGGTGCCTTATCTTGCTGCTTTTTGTTGTTTTCACTATTTCCATGATGTACGTGTCCTTGAACAATTGATTAAAGCTAGCGGCCGGCGGGTGTTGCATCGACTACCAGATGCAAAGCTTTATAGGTTAAGTTTGCATCCTGACAGCACCACAGTATTAGGTACATGTGGATTGAATTCCGAGCCGCAGTAATGAGCGCCGCCTCCAAAAATGTGCAATAATTGCTGCGGGTCAAATTTTTTATAAGAATAATGTAAATTACAATATCTTAGCAGTAGCACGGTGTGAGGGATCTCACAAGTCAAGGGATAGGGTGGATTGTGGAACGTCGAGATAAATGGTTGAATTCAATAAGCAATACAAAATGAAATCGAGCGCAGTTTATTACCAAACTTACAAGGGTTGGAGATAGCCCGTACTGCACAACTCCGAGTCGGGCGGCAAACCCAAGGTTGGTAATTGGAAGAATCCGGGCGGCGAAGCCAAGACAGCTAGCAGGTGGTTCTCCTCGAAGATGTCGATGATGCCGTTGAGGTTTATCCGTAATGATAGCGTGGCGTCGTTGTATGGTGGATACAAAAACACGGGGTGGGGGATTTCGCAATAATCGACCGGTTTCCAGTGTAGGTAACACAAGATTGACTGTTCAGGAAGAGGATTTGGATATTAGTAGATTTGGGTGCTTGTAACTTTGTTACAACGGACATTCGCAGTAATTGGGAGAGATACCCTAAGTCAGGTCTCACCACTTTGAGCAGGTGCAGACTGACACGACAAGTGCGAGACTGACAGAAAGTTTTTCTTTAATTTTTTTCTTCGTCTTCCAGTAATCCTGGAAAGGGTTACGGTCATTACGGTCACGGTTCGTTGCGGCTCATTGTTCACACCGATGGGTTTGATTTTTTTTCTACTTGAATACACAATACATTTTCTCAAACTGTAATTTACCGTGAAGGATTAGAGACGAGTCGAAGGACAAGTTCGACGAAATTTGTGAGGGTCGGTTTGACCTAGTCTCGTGACTGACATTGTCAGTCTTGCCAGTCAAAGACTTAATTCTGGCGAGCCCTGCCCTAAGTCCTTTCTACAATTTTGGTCGGCTGCAATCACTGATGAATGCAGGGCCGCCTTTACATAAGGGCTGCCCGGGCCCCCACAAAACACTACAAAATGCACACACTTCTGCAACGGCTCCTACTTCGATGAATTTTTTTTTTCTGAATCTAGCGAGGAATAACATTTCTTATCCGCTAAAGGACCCCCACATTTTAATCGGCCCGGGGCCCCCACAACCTCAAAGGCGGCCCTGGATGAGGGGGTTCAAGGGGCTGAGAGAGAGGAGCTGTGAGCTTAGCGGAGTTGCGGAGTACCGTAGCGACGATGCGGGTTGTGCGAACACTAACGCGCATGATTCGCGTTTATTTTTCAAGAAACGCTGAAAATTCTTTGTTTATTAATTAGTCTTCAATTTGAACTAGGATTTCAGTGTATATTTTTATTTGAAATAATAAAAAAAAAACATTTCTTTAAATCAAATAAGACTTGTGTTAATGCCTACACAAGGTGAATGCACCTATTTGCGCCTGTGCTCCTATTTGCGTCCTAACCTGATTGAAAAATAGCAAATGTAATAAAGTTGTATACTCATTGATTTATGAAGAGTATTCATTTTATTCTATTAAAAATACTCTACATGCCTGATCGGGTCTATATTTTCATCACAAGATGGCGTCAATTGTTAGTCGAATACCTTGGATTATTATCTACCAGGAATGATTTTTATGGAAGTGACGGGGGTTATAAGGAAAATCGAAAAAGCCGTTTTTCTTAAGAACGGCTTGACCGATTCCGACGAGCAAAAAATATGTTATGGAACTCAATAGTAGGATACTGAGAAAAATGTTTGTTCAATTCATGCCTGAAAACATACCTGATCCCCGAAAGGATCGCAGAGGTAGGGCATAGTCAGAAAAATAAAAACCGTGAGTGCACCGTACACTGGGTGTTGAACATTGTGAAATGGGTGTTTAGAGCAACGACTATCACAAAAATGACCTTGAACACTTCAAAATCTATAAATGTACTTGGAAAGTTCGACAGTCTGCTTGTTAGGCAAGTAACTTGCATTGTCTTCATACGCTGAGCGTTACCTTCTGATGAATCGTAGCGCCGCAGTATTTGCTCCGTCATTTCCAACTGTTTCAGCAGTATTCGCTTGTTTTTCCGATGCGTGTTCATTCTTCAATAACGTATGTTCCTCCACTGGAGCTGAAAGCCCTTTTCGGCGTCGCAGGATTTGTTTCGGCACAAACTGTTTCAGCGATATTCATTTATTCCGTCAATTAAACTGTTTCAGCAACATTGACATGGGGGTCAAAAGGATCTCGGCCTGCATGCATATGGATATGAATGGAAGGATCCCTATAAACGTGCTCTACTGGTATTGTGACCCGTCAATTAAAGTTTGAATTCCCGCGCCAGGGGTTTGAAAATAGTTTTTTTTTTCTCAATCCACCGACCAAGAGCGAAAGTCACCTCGGCCAAGAGCGTTAATCAGAAACTGTAATTCATGATTATTTACCTTCCGATACTTGTGAGCTGACATGGTAAATAACATCCATCTGTCAAATTCAGTTCAACAACAACAACACCATGGTAGTCAGAGAGCGGTCGTCGTCTAAAAAGTCACCAGTACCTACTAACGCATCCTGGATAAACACTTACCATTAACCGTATTCCAAGCGTCCCACGTTCCCATGGTAACCGGCTGCGATCCAAGATGGCGGGCCATGAACGCTCCATATAACTAGCACCGTATCTGGCCGTCATCCCCACCAGTCCTTGAGCGCCATGTCAGCAGGGCGTGACGTCACTAGAACATCAAGTTCAAGAAAGCCAAGGGTGGCTAGCTGCAGCAGAGGGTTCCTTGTAGTTAGGCAACGCACCCTGAGTCAGAGATCCGCCACCAATCATGGTTTTATCACTCTACGCCGCCATCTTCCTGATCACAATACAAGATACATACATCCGATGTGCAATCCATCATACACGATACAAGCTAACGACTGCATGACAACCAGGGCTGAGCCGCTATGTCAGAGGATTACCAAGGTTCTGGTACGCTGGAATGGTTACGTAGGTGACACCATCTTGAGGGAGTTTACGACTTCTGACCGGGAATTTGACAAGAGCGGTTTCAACGGTCATTGGCTGGGCCACCAATTGGACTCCGACTTCGAAATTCGACCGTGCAGGGAAAGACTACCGAGTAACAATTGTTGGAAAATGTAAATCCGGTAACTTACAAAGATTGTTAACCTGGAATTTAGTTAGGGTTATGTCTCCATGGAACCTTTCATCTAGCATAAAAGTATTCAAGTACCTATGAAAGGTTTCATCAGACAAAAAAGTTTATTGGCGCGTCATGACATAATTATTATAAACCCACAAGCCTAGGTCCGCGTAAATTTAGTTAACTATGTTTAGATTAAGAGTTGTTTATGAGAAATTGTACATTGTACATTGTGATTTTAGGTATGCCGATAGGATTTATGTTAATGTTCCGCGAATATTGTCAGGGAATATTGTCACACCTTTAGTCAACGATGAAACTTTAGTTCATAGTTCTACCGATAGTTGCGCTGACTCGAGGTTTGTGAATACGCCTTCATGCGAGCACCCTTAGAGTTCATGGTCTTGGTGCGTCGCATGAAGACGTTCACTCACGTTCTTGGGCTGGAATTGAAAAGACGCGTTAGTCATTTGCCGAATGTAATTTCGGAGTTTGGAAGTTCGAATTTTGGACAAATTTACGTTGGATTTATTGTGAAAAGAAATTGGCATTGTATTTGATTGTTGAAGCACTAATATTGGAATTATCTCAATTTGGATACCTGAATATTGGACTTTTATTGTGACTAATTCGCTTGAGACCGGAAATGTCTAAGGTAACTTTTTCGTTACTTCGGCGGGCGACGTAATGGCGGAGAGTATCTACTAAATCCTTCAGATTTAGTTCCAATCCGACCCATTTCCTCGCCTGGCCCTGCTAAGAGTGTCTTTTCTTTCCCTTTGATTTTCCCTTTTCTCACAATTCAGGTCTACTTTTCTTGACTTAGGGGTCGAGTCAGTGCGATTGGCGTTGTTAAAAAAAAAATTATTCTAGCTTCCCAATCTTAGTGGTATCGAGACATGTTATGCCTGTTTTATTTAATTTTATAATCAGCGATGTTGAAATTGTGTTACGGTTTGTGGGCATTCGTATGTTTAATTTTCTATTTCCGGTTCAGTTGGCCACGTGGCCTCGCCTTACATCAAGCATCATCTCCGTTCAGGCTTTAAAAGGGCATGCGCGATATAACTGTCGGGAAATAATGTGGAAATTGTGAGGTCTCATTCCCTTCTTTTATCTTCCTGAATAAAAATTCGAATTATCCAGAAACTTGCTGAGATTTGGCTGTTGCGTTTTTTTTTAAGAACCACCCCTGTGACTCCTTGCTCGTATAGCTCCATATCTTTCAGACTTTCAGATCTCATATAAAACTTTGTATTTCGGATATTCTTCAAAGAATTCTGCCGAGTCACCAATCATTTTTTTTATCTCGTTCAAGGTTCCTGGCTGGCGCCCAGACCTATGGTATAATAAACCAAATACGTATGCTCATGTATATACGTATATACGTACGTATATGCGTGTGCATACACTACGGATCTGACGGCCATTGACAGGTGGTAACAAATAAACCCTTGCAGTATGCGTGATTACGGTATGGTAGAAGGGTGGAAGAGCCTACCTAACACGGGCCTTCTGGATCCCTTAGTCGAGGCCCCTCCCGGACCGATTGACAGCTTTGAAACCGGAACAGGAATGACCTGTGGCCCGTATTGCACCCAAGAAACAGCCCTCCAGTCTAAGCCCTGTATGCGGGGCTCTGCAGGGGCGGACCTTATTTCCCTAGCTTCTTGTGGGATCAAAATGAACACACCTAACATCAAAAATGGAAAAGGAGGAGGAAGGGAGGGGGAGAGGGGTTTCGCCTCAACGGATCGAACAGAACCTTTTCCTCCCCATCTGTCTCTCCGGCAAGCTATGGTAACGGGAAAGGCCAATCAGTCCCCCAAAAATAAGAAAAGCATCAAAGGTTTCCTGAAAAGGAGACTGAGGAGGCAAGGGCAGCAGGCTTGCGGGAGCTGAAACGTCGGCAGCTAGAGGGCCGAAATACAGCACTGAGGTTCAGAAGAGAAGCAAAGGCTCAGATGACATCCACCGGGGGTGGAACAGGCTTTAAAGAGGCACAAGGCGGTCCAGCAGACTTACGGCCCCTCAGAGTACTAACCCCTTGAAGATGCTGGTGACCGAGCTTCAGGAAGGCTACTGGGAGGGTGCTTGATAGAGTGTCCACAGATCAATGGCCAAATTTCGTGCCCTCCTTCTGCAGCGGAGGGGTCTTCGTATTTGTGGCAGCCGACCTAGCGACTGAAGCTTGGCCACTTAAAGCAGTGGTTGACACAAAGCCGTGGGAAGGTGCCGCTCTTAAGATGAGTGGGGTTGAGTTGCTTCAGAAGATGGTGAGGGCTATGGCGTGGTTCCCGGGTAAACGGGAAAACCCGTATGAGGTACTCCGTTGGTTAGAGGGATTCAACCCTTCACTGAAGACAGCGTCCTGGAGAATCGTCAGGCAGGATAGGTCTCAGGAACAGGACGCAGTAGGAAGCACCAGGCATTTTCTAGTTGTGCAGATTCCTGAGTCCCAGACAAGGGATCTTGCCGCCCTTAACAACAGGCCCTTCAATCACTTTGGACAGATCAACTTCAGGGTTGCCGGCCAGGGGTATGAGGAGCCTGTTAGGGCACAGTAAAATCAGGAGCAGATCTAAATGACTTTTCCTGGTCTACCAATCACCGAAATTAACTTGTATCACAGCGAAGGCGCCTCTGCAGTTCTTGAGAGGGGCATACCTGCGAGGTACACAGGTATATCGCTGACCCAAGAACCTTGGTTAGTTGGAGATACCATAAGGGGATTAGGGGGGCCGATCTTTTTTGTTAGAGGGACCCAGAGGCGGCCAAAAATACTAGCGAAGGGAGTTAACGCTGTCCCGCTGCTTAAGCTATGTTCAAGAGACCTGATGGTGATAGCCACCGATTTCAAAGGAATAGGCAGGCTAGTTCTGGGATGAGCTTATTTTCCTTATGACAGCGATACCAACCCACCAGTGGAGGTATGTATATTGGTGGAATATTGCAAGGTAAGGGGCATTCCTCTTCTGCTGCGATGCGATGCTAATTCCCATCATACTTTGTGGAAATTATCTCATCACCTAATCTAATCACCTAATCACCACTGATTCAGATATTCTTAACACGGGGAATACCCCGACGTTCGGTAACTCGGTCAGGGAGGAAGTCATTGACATCTCTCTCTGTACCGGTAGTTTTAGAGATAATATCAAGAAGTAGAGAGTATAAGATTGACCCACTCTTTCAGATCACTCATAGATAGAGTTCGTGTTGGAATCCATTGAACCCGCTGGCCCTAAATGGGTCAGAAATAAAAAAAGAACCCCGATCCGTAAGAGGCATTGACTCGCGACAATTGAGCACCTTGGTTCGTGAGAGGCGAGAGGACTCACGATAATCAAGCACCCCGGTTCGTCAGAGGCAAGGGGACTCACGATAATCAAGCGCCCCATGGGAGGGGTTCAAAATCGTACTGTAACCTCCACGTGGTGGGCTCTGGGTACTACGATTATCGTAAGCTGACTACAGGCGTTCAAACAGACAAGGAAACTATATTAGTACATTTATCATACGGATTGGGAAATTTTGAACTCTTAACTGGGTATCAGCTTAATTCGGAAGCACCCCAATTTTTTTTTGGTTATAGTCGTTGCTATACATACCCATTCTACAATGTATAGAATCCACTGTACGGTGCACTCATGGTTTTTATTTTTCCTAACTATGCTCTACCTCTGCGATCCTTTTGGGGATCAGATATGTTTTAGGACATGAATTGAAGATTTTTTTGGTGAACGATGGAAGTGGTACTCGGAACAAAACCCATATGAAAAAATTCCAAAATTTGTTTTCGAGGTTATGTTTGTGGAAAAAAGTTCATAATTTTTATTTTCGGCATCCTACTATTAAGTACCATAACATATTTTTTGCTCATCAAAATCGGTCAAGCCGTTCTCAAGAAAAACTACTTTTTCGGTTTTCCTTCTAACCCACATAACTCCCATAAAAATCATTTCTGGAAAATAATACTCCAGGGTATTTCACTACCGACTGATGCTATCTTATGGTGAAAATATGGAACTGATCGGGCCGGGAGCAGTACACACTTGCTTACTCTGCTATGCCCTTTAGAAATATAACACGAATTTCATTTTGCATATTGCGCGTCATAAGTTGCCATTTGTGTCTACTAGTGCGCAGTGAGCAAATTATTAGTTGAGCAGACTGTGAAATTCACCAACAATTTTCTCGGTTTTGCGGATCATGAGAAATACTTACCAGGTAAGTCCATTGTCGTATGCAATCCAGCTCAAAAAGCTATTCGAAAATCTAATTTGATGACACGAATGGTCAGTGAGTTATTTATTTCACGCAATAGTCGCTGAGCAGGGCAACAACATTTTGATGTACATGCGTGCGTCCGTATGTTTAAAATATTCGGAATAATTGAACTGTGAGTGTATTGATGCTGAAAATATGTGCCGAGCTGCCATACAAACTCTCGAAAAAGTTGAAATATATTAAGTTTGCCTCCAAACCAGTGCTTTAACTTCAGAATCCTACGAAGCAACAGGAAGGTTGATAATAATAATAGGTAATAGTGGCATATTTTCATTTATTTTTCATAGTTGTGCATTACAAGTCCTAGGAATAGCGTCTCCCTTGAGAGATCGTTTTTAAGCGTCTAGCTATGTGAAACAGAAAAACGTTAGACCACGACGGTTACATTTTCGTTAAATAATAATATTAAATATTATTATTTATTTCATATTTAGTATACCAACCTGGAAACCAGTCATTATTTTCATTAAAATGCAAGAAGCTGGCAAGTGCATTCTTGCCGTGATAATCTTTCACATTTAAATTTATCAACCACACAATGTGTTTATCTAAAAATCGAATTTTTCCAAAGAAGCTTCGCCTTTTTATTTAACATCTCCAAGCTTTGGCATTCTATGAAATCTTAAATTGAGGGTTTTATTCTCTTTTGAGTCACAACCACTGGCGCAGCAACTTCCGAAACTTGTTGATTTACGATACTGACGTGCATATTACATTATTGGAGCAAATAATCATCAGCTTGGAAGTGTTTTGCTCATGAGAGCTACTTTCTACATCACTTATTTATTTAGTTGGATGATCATTACAGTTGGGCGCTATGTTTTTGCTGGCGTTCGCGATGTTTTCCGCGTATTCAATATGGCATCCACGGACATATTGGTTAGTTCGCGTAGAGGCTGACAGTGTCGCATAGCATGTTTGAATCCTCAATCATAAACTTTGAAGAGCGAACGGAAATAGGATCCTACGAATTCTGACCCTATTTGCGACCGAACTATTCATTATTACGTGGACGTATAATGGTTCAAGTACCAGTTTGCGTCCTGAGACAAGTAGGGGCAACTCGTGAACGTAGATACAACCAAAAACGAATCAGGCAGACGTAACGACGTACAATGACATCTTTGCGTGATTCTCGAATTTTTCGGTGCAATTTGTAGCAATTTGTCATGACGAACGAATATTTCTATAAAATAGTGTATATTATGAGATCAATAATAGTTTTGTAGCGAACCGGAATGGAATATACTTGATTATTGGTCTTAAATTCAGCCGTAGACTGTATTCATTTTTTCTGTGAAATTGTATAAGCCCCCTTAATGCAGGTTCGAAACGTATTTTGAGGCACAAATATTTAGAAACTTCCTTGCATACCTACTCACAATGAACATCCGGCTCTATCTTTTCTAAATACTCGATTTCATCATGCCTAAGATAAATCACGGGTGTGTATCCCGGGTGCGATTCGGACACGACTATTCTGACTGGCCTTCTATCATGAAAATTAAAAAATCTACGAAAATGACCACAACGTGGGTCATAGAGTCCAAAGACGTCATCTGCTTCATTTGATAATGTTCTATATTTGATGCCTGCTGGTACTCTGGAAAAGCCTGTACGCGATATCTTTGCTTTCACTAGAAGACGCATTTCAGGAAATTCGTGCTCTCTTGTTGTCACCATGTTCCGAAAAATAGGAGGAATGTTTTCTTCGCCAGGAGAAGAAGAACCAGATTCGCCAGTTTGGCCAGACTGCGCACTTAATTCTGTAAGAGGAAATAAAAATGCATGAATTCTAATATAATACATAAAATTATATTTTTATTGGAGACTAGCAGAAATAGTGCGCTACCCGCGCTCATAATACGATCATTCTTTGATAAGCTATTTTTCAAAATAAAATATATCCACAAAATTTAAAGTACAATAAAATATTAACTATAATAATCCACGACTTGATTCATTCATTCACTCTGTTTACATTGCAGCTTCGAGAAGCTCATATGTTTCCGCTCCCTCTTGAGAATTCTATTATTATACTTATGATGCAAAATTCTATTTAATAATCTTATTTTAATAATCTATAATAATAATAATATAATAAAATAATCTTAATAATCTATTTTGGTGGAAAATTCTACTATTTGGTTGAACATCAAACCATTTCTTCAAAGATGTTTCCTTTTTGGTTGAATTTGACTATTTTTCAATGAAACCCAAAGCATTGTTTGTCTGACATGTCACCTACTGAAAATTTGGTTTTGTTGTCATTAAAAATAAATTTTTTACAACTGTTTGAATTTTTGAAAATTAGTCTTTTTTGGTGGAACACAACTTTTTTTTATTTCAAATAAAACATTTGTTGTTTCTGTGGGTTGCAAAAAAACAGATTTGACCGCTTTTTTAATTCTGGAATTTTGAATTTGGATTTCAAATCAGCCACTTACAAACCCTCCGATAGGGTATTTTAAGTCGAATAAATGTTGATCTATAATTTTGGTACACCATATTGCGTCCGCCATTACGAATTTTTAAATTTTGACCCGGGATTTGAAGTCAGCGACCCGAAAAGCCCCCTTGTAGCAAATTTTAGTCAAATCGGTTTCTTTTACAATGTTGGTCCACCATATTGGATTCGCCCTTTCGAATTTCTGAATTTTGACCTTGGATTTGTAATCAGCGACCTGAATAACCACCTTGTAGCAAATTTTAGTCCAATCGGTTTCGTTTTACAATTTTAGTCTGCCATATTGGTTCCGCCATTTTGTATTTTGTCTTACAACGACTTGAATGTCAGATTCGGATTGGGCATGCAAAAATCTATGTAAAAACATGTATAGCACATAAAATGTAGAATCTGAGCGTTTTTGTTATTCAATAAACGACGACGTGTTATTCTTCTTTCTTTCCTGCTCACCGTCCTTCTTTTTCGCTAAGGTTATCGTACCAGATACCACCATCTCTCCTTCCGTCTAGCTCCAATGCCATATGGTTTCTCCTACCTTCGCCCTCATGAACCTTAGTTCTAATTCGTTCCCTGCTAGTTCCATTCTCCGCTTCCCCCTTCTCAACCATTCTTGGATCTCCTCTTCCGTTTCCGTCAAATCTTCCTCCATCCATACTCCTGTTCCTCTCATTTTCCCTTGACGTTGAGCAAGTTTCTTTTATTCTCAAACGTCTTTAGCTGCAGCAGCATCCCGCCGTCCGTTTTCCTGGATTTCTCCACTTTCGCCACCACCTTTGTATGTGCGGCCAAGAGCCCAACAATGTTCGTCACCTCGTTCTTCTCCTTGATAATTCTCAGCACCCTGAGCTTCCTCCTTCTCCGTACTCTCTCTTCCTGTTCTCTCTCCCACTCTTCTGGCGTTAGCTTTCTCGGAAGCTCAATCCATGTTCTTTCTTCCTCTTCCCTCTGGCATCCCACCTCTCTCGTTTCTCTCTCTTCCTTTCCTTTCTGCAGTCTTTCCAGCTTTGCGCTCACCAGTTCAAACTTTTCCACCATCTTATCCATAGTCTCTTCAAACGTTCTTCTGTCAATTTCTCTCTCACTTCTGATGTGCGCTCTTCCTACCTCCCACTCCCACTTAAGGTCCGTTATGAATTTGTCGTGCCTCACTTCCATCATATCCACAGCTTGTTTCCACTCCAGCTTTCTCGTTTCCTCCTTTTCTCTCTTATGCTTTTTCTTCTTCTTTTCATTGCCCATCTAGGTTAACTCTTCGCTACTGCTCACTTCAAAGAAACAACTCCTTTCCTACCTAGATTTCTCCCCTTTCCACTAGAGGGCACCAGCTCTGCTCTTTTTTCTCGGCGTCCTTCCGGTTCGACCCTAACCTCACTCTCTCGGCGTGCCACTTTTTTCTTCTTTCACTTTCAGCGTCACCTGTCTTTTAACCTTTTTACTCACGCGGCCACTTATCCCAGATACCCTTCTTCACCTTCTCTCCACTTCTTTCCTCCCTTATTCTCACTTTTTCCAACCACAAAACTCAGAAAACTCGCACTGGCACCTCGCTTGCGTCCACAAGAAGAACTTGTTTAATGTAATAACTTTGTCGCAGTATTATAAAAAAAATCTACGAAAACCTGTAAATGCGGGTAAAATTGCTAGGACTTAAGTTTCACAACTTTATAGCAACGACCCTCGAAGATTCTTAAATAGGTATGAACTACTTCAAATTTATCAGGAGTAAAATTAATCAGTTTAAAATCAAATTTATTTCTAATAAAAGTGATTATATCGCAGGAACGTAACTTGCTAGATTTTTTGCACTTTGAAATTTTGTTCGAAATCCACTAAGGGTTTATTTTTAAAGGATTTTGAGAGAATTATGCCTTATCGGTTGAAATATCTTATAATATTATTTGATAGCTAACTACTATAAGATTCAATTCACATTAATATTAGGTAAGCTCGGACAGAGTGTGGAAAACATAGCAATTGGAACAGAATGCTGAATGCTGATCAAATCGAACGAATTGTCATTTGTGTAAAGTCTAGAAAGTATACCTTAAATTATAGATGATTGGCGATGTATGATATATTATTTACCTATAGAATTAAGGACAACGGCCGAAGTGAGGAACAGAATGTAAAAGCTTCTCATTTTTCAAGTAGAAGAAACACTGATGATTGTAATAATGAAGGTTTTGGTTATGAGTGTAACTTTAATAAGCATTATGCTACTACTACATGAGAGTATATCTCATGACTCATCAATATTCACTAAATTTCACAATTAAATACACATGACCTGAAAAAAAGTACCGGATCCAAGGAAATGTGTTTCTTTGGTTCCTTATCTTTAAATCAAGGATTTCTTTACCTACACTCTCAGACATTTCTGTTCCTAAATATTGCTAAACAGGAACGGGAATTTGAGGAATTTGAGGAGTTTTCAGACACAGTGACATACAATTTCAAGAAATAAACAAATTTGCTCGGTTCATTAATTTTAAAATAAATCATATAATCCATATGTGTCCACACAGTATAAATAATAGTAAGACAATTAATATGAGTGAAATCAAAACAAACGAATTTGTGTGTATCCATGTTAAAATGAGTCTGAGAGGAAAACCTATTAGGTGATACTTTTGCCACAGAGACAATTTTTCACCATACGTGCAGGAAAAAATAACCTTTATGACAAATTTTGCTTACTAATTTTTTCTGTTGGACAGCAGCAAAAAAAAAGTACTAAAAAACTCAAACAGTTATTTCATTTTTGTCCATAATACTTCTATGAAAACTTAGTTATAACTTAGTCATGAATTTCTCGATAGACAACTTTTTTTTACCTATAGCGGTTTTCATATAGAACATATTCTATATTTGTCAGAGAAACTTTTTGTGTGCTTGTGGTAGAAAAAACTAAATGTTCATCATCTAGTTGTCATTATACGATAAATTAACGAATTTTGCGACTCGTTCATATTTTTTGGGATCATTTTAAAATTTATTAAATAAATATAATTATTCAGTATCGAAATTCTTATCAAATGTAATTAAAGTGTGATGATATGGAAAATCGTCATTAATATCTTCTGAAAATTACGAAATTGTTTGTCTCCTTTCACATTCAAATCACGTGAATGAGAAGAAACAGAGATTTCGCAACTGGAAGCCATTTTTCTTATCATTACTCATTGTTTCTAGAATCCGATTTACATAAGGAATAAAATTATTTTCAAGATTCATACATTTTCGTTGGCGGTAGCCAAATGATTTTTATATGAATATTATTTGGGTAATGAATTGATGAAGACAATGTATATATTTTATAAATATTATTTTCTGACATAATTATGAAATTAATATCGTACACACAAAAAAAACTGGTACCCGTTTCATCAGAATTTGTTATTGTAACATTTTATTAATAAGCGGACTTATAAATTTGTAGGAAGTAAATAAAAACATTGGATAATTTTTTATTTGAAATTTTCTAACCTTAAAACTTTAAATTATTTCATTTTCAATATTTAAAACTTTTGGATTGTCTACTTTTAAAAAATACTAGAAAATTTCGCGTGCTTTGCGCGCACTAATTACCCTTTCTTAAGAGAAGAAACTCGGTTAATTTTCCAAAATTTTGTTATAGATGTTATAGATCTTTTTTCATCAACAGCATCTTAATACGTCAATTTTTAAATATATTCTACTTCTATTTAGAAACTTAATAAGTATTATCTACTGAGAGGAAAGGATAGTTTATATATTTGAATATTGTCTGAAATTCTACAATGTAAACCAGAACTTAAAAATGTTAAATTTTCTACGGGGAATTGGCTTTAAACTTCAGCCCTGAGAATGTTGACGCCCCTATGGCGATTCTCATTTTACCTTACTGCTGTGTAATTCCTCTCCTAATGAAAGTGAAAATCTCTCTAAAATTCCTGCAATCTATACTTTCTTTTCAGTGAATCGCTAATATTACACAAAATTGAACTTTACACACAAAAAATAAAAAGTGGGCGGTACTTTTGACTACACCTATATATTCCTATGTATTTTGACGCGTTGAATCCGAATTTGGTGTCCGTTTTGCCCGTTTGTTTGTTTTCTGTTGTT